>CM050935.1:37412479-37502479 GCA_027789145.1 Solanum arcanum
ATAAACAAATAAGGAATATTTTGTCACTGTATGGCAATATGTTATATGAACCACATGAGATTCAAGATGAGTTTTTGATGTTTGATAAGAGTCTTATGGGAACTTCAGCAAGTAATCAACCAGCCATAAATACTCAGGTGATGAAAAGAGGACCTACTTTGACAAAACAGCAAAGGTTACAATTGTGTGCTGCAATAACAGAACAAGAGATATATGTAGGATTGTAGTCCATGGGGAATGATAAGGCACCAGGTATAGATGGATATAATGCTTTCTTTTTTAAGCATACTTGGCAAATCATAAACGGCGATATTATTGAGGTTGTTCAGAGTTTCTTCACAGCAGGGAAATTATATAAGTCATTCAATTGCACTTTAGTTTCTCTCATTCCAAAAGTTCAGAATCCTAAAACTGTGAAAGAGTATAGACCGATTTCCTGTTGTACTGTGGTATATAAAATCATCTCCAAAGTGTTAACAAATAGGTTGCATGATGTTATACATACTGTTATTTGTGATATCCAGGCAGGATTTATTCCAGGAAGGAAATCTCTGATAATATGTTACTTGTTCATGAATTGGTTAAAGCCGATACTAGGAAACATATTTCTCCTAGAAGCATGGTGAAGATTGACTTGCAGAAAGCTTATGATTCAGTTGAGTGGGCATTCTTGGAACAAGTAATGTTTGGTCTAGGATTTCCTGAAATGTTTGTGCAATGGATAATGAAGTTTGTAAGGACAGTTAATTATTCCATAGTGGTTAATGGGCAGAGTACTCAAAGTTTTGATGCAGCTAAAGGGCTCAGACAAGGAGATCTAATGTCTCCTTTCTTGTTTGCAATAACTATGGAGTATCTTAGTAGACTTCTTAAGGGTCTTAAGGATGATAAAGCTTTTAAGTATCATCTAAATGCTCTAAACTTGATATCACTCACTTGTGTTTTGCAGATGATGTGTTACTTTTTTCTAAAGGAGATCTTGAGTCTGTTAAGGCTATTCAAAGGTGTTTTTCACAGTTTTCTCAAGCTTCAGGATTATAAGTAAACCTCAATAAAAGCTCAATATATTGTGGTGGTATTCAGATGGAAGTAAGGCAGCAGATTGTGCATCAGCTAGGCTACAACATGGAGGAACTTCCTTTTAAATATTTTGGAGTGCCACTATCAACCAAGAAAATGTCAGTTCTTCAATGGTATCCTCTCATTGATAAAATTATGGCATGAATCAACTCATGGACAACAAGGAAACTATCTTATGCAGGTAGAACTTAGCTAGTGCAGACAGTGTTATTTGGTGTACAATCTTACTGGGCACAATTGTTCATTTTTCCAGCTAAGATAATCAAGTTGATTGAGAGTTTGTGTATAAGTTATTTTTGGTCAAGTGTTGGACATATTACTATGAAGCCTTTAATAGCATGGGAGAAAGTATGTTGTCCTAAAAATGAAGGTGGTACGGGATTGATAAATATGCAAGTGTGGAATAGAGCTGTTGTGGCGAACCTATGTTGGGATTAAGCAAATAAAGAAGATAAGCTATGGATCAAATAAATACATGCATACTACTTAAAAGGGTAGAATGAGTGGCAGAAGAGAGATCAAACAAGCTGGATGATCAGGAAAGTAATGAGTGCTAAACATACAATTGATCAGGTTCAACAACTGCAAGGAAAAGGGATGATCAAACAAATCTATAATTATCTGAGAGGGGAGAAGCTCAGACCTGAATGGAGGTGTCTCATGTTTAAGAATGCAGCTAGGCCAAAAGCTTACTTCACTTTGTGGATCATGTTGAATAGAAAGCTACCAACAATTGATAGGCTTGCTAAATGGGGAATGGTACTTAATAAAGCTTGTGTCTTATGCAAAAGTGCTGATGAGAGCATAGAACATATATTTATCCAATGTCACTATGCTAGAAAGGTTTGGGAGAGGTTATTAGACTGGATTGATAATCACAGTAGATGTCCAATGACATGGGGCCAGTTTATGCAATGGAGTATTCAACATGGGAAAGGGAATACTAAAAGTGCACAACTGTTCAATAGTATACTAGCTGAAGGAGTTTATGGATTGTGGAATGAGAGAAACAAGAGAATTTTTGAAGACAAGAGTAGCTAGAAAGAGAAAGAAGTCAAGGAGATAGCCTATGTGACAATTGCTAGAGCTTCTAATAGTATTAAAAGTGTTGTTAATCAAAGAAAGCTTTGAGTGATAGTTATTAGAGTAGTTGTTAGAGTGATGTTTGTTTGAGGTAAAAGCATGTTGTATTAGCTGCTTGTTTTGTAATGTTTTGATTTGGTAAATAATAAAAAGATAGCTACAAAAAAAATACTAATAATTATAATAATAACAATAATAACAATAATTATTATTATTATTATTTAAATAAGAAGAAGAAATATAATAATAATAATAATAGTAATAATAATAATAAATAAATATAATAATAAGAAGAAGAAGAAATATAATAATAATAATAATAATAATAATAAATATAATAATAATAAAAATAAATATAATAAAAATAATAGCAATAATAATAATAATAATAATAATAATAATAATAATAATGATGATGATGATGGATGATGATGATGATGGATGATGATGGATGATAATGGATGATGATGGATGATGATGGATGATGATGATGATGGATGATGATGATGGATGATGATGATGGATGATGATGATGATGATGATGGATGATGATGATGGATGATGATGATGATTATGATGGATGATGATGATGATGATGATGATGGATGATGATAATGATGATGATGATGATGATGATGAATGATGATGATGATGATGATGGATGATGATAATGATGATGATAATGGATGATGATGGATGATGATGGATGAGGATGATAATGGATGATGATGATAGATAATGATAATAAATAATGATAATAATAATAAATAATAATAATAAATAATAATAATAGATAATAATGATGATGATAATAATAATGATAATAATAATAATATGTAATGATAGATAATAATAATATAATAATAATAATGTAATGATAGATAATAATAGATAATAATAATAATAGATGATAGATAGATAATAATAATAGATAATAATAATAGATAATAATAATAATAGATAATAATAATAATAGATAATAATAAATAATGATAGATAATAATAATAGATAATAATAATAATAATAGATAATAATAATAATAATAATAATAATGATAGATAATAATAATGTAATAATGTAATAATAATAATAAATAATGATAGATAATAATTATAATGATAGATAAGTAATAATAATAATAATAATGATAGATAATAATAATAATGATAGATAATAATAGATAATAATGATAGATAATAATATATATAGATAATAGATAGATGATAGATAGATAATAATAATGATGATAATGGATGATGATAATAATAATGATAATAATAATAATGATGATAATAATGATGATGATGATAATAATAATGTTAATAGATAATGATGATAATGATGATAATGATAATAATGATGATAATGATGATGATGATGATGATGGTGGTGATGGTGATTATGGTGATGATGATGATGGTGATGATGATGATAATGATGATGATGATGATGATGATAATGAGGATGATAATGATGATGATGATGATGATGATCATGATGATGATGTTTATGATGATGATGATGATGATATGATGGATGATGATGGATGATGATGATGATGATAGATGGTGATGATGATGATGATGGATAATGATGATGGATGATTGATGATGATGATGGATGATGATGATGATGATGATGATGGATGATGATGGATGATGATGATGATGATGATGGATGATGATGATGGATGATGATGGATGATGATGATGATGATGGATGATGATGATGGATGATGATGGATGATGATGATGATGATGATGATGGTTGATGATGATGATGATGATGATGATGATGATGATGGAGGATGATGATGATGATGATGATGGAGGATGATGATGATGATGATGAGGGTGATGATAATAATAATAATATAAAAAAACCGCTTTCTAGTAACATTTTAATTGAACTTTCAGTTTCCTATTTGACTAAAATATTAATAATATTGTGGTAGATGTTTAACAATTCAATAATAGAACATAGGAAATAATTTTTTACCGAAGACTATTGATGGAGCTCTTAATTGAGATTGGAGGTTAGTTCTTTAAACAACTCCAATCCCGTTGTCCATTTTTATAAATTTCATTAATTATAATATTTCGTGAATAAACTATTCCTCAATTGTATGATATAAAGGTCCATGGATTGACTAGTTATCATAATTAAAGTTGCAATTTCCTCCTTTTATTTTTCAGTTTAATGAATTCCACAATGGAATCCTTAATTTCTCACATTGCTTTTAAGTTATGTGATTGACCAGGTTTCCAGGTAGCATTGATGGCGTGTACGTTATTATAGTATTATAGTGTTTGATCTAGAGTCACATAGACTGTGTGGTTCCCTCAATATAGGTTTAATTAATATTTATATATGGGTAAAATTGTAAGGTATTAATAAATTATGAATTTGGTCTATTAACCACCAATTAAATTTATTATTAAAATTAGTTCATTAATTATTTAACTATGATTAACTAATAGTTCAAAATCACCATTTAAAATTTACGGGAAGAGTCAAAATAGTTGTAATAGTCTAAATGAACTAAAGGGTTGTCACAATGTCATCACCAAACCAGAAGAAAAATTAGAAGAAAGACCATTTAGATTTTAAGAAAGTTTGAATTTTATGTAATGCTTCACTAATCGTTATTTTTAATATGGGTATTGCCTAGGTTTATGTTCACTTAGAGTGATAACGATGACTTCCTGACTATTGTCAAAAAAGCTTGGGAGGATGAACAATCAGGCAATTCTTTGCATGTTCTTCATCAAAAAAATAGAGAAATTCTACAACAATCTTAGCGCTTGGTCTGAAACAACTTTCAAAGATTTCTATGATAAACCTAAAAAAGCATGAAACTCTTATAAGAACTCCAGAAGAAGATATTGTTATTATTAAAATTTTCCTATAAATCATTTGGGGTGCCTCATTTATGTCAGAAAGAAGAAATTTGAATTCTTCATTGGTATGGTTGCTAAAGTCATGAAAACATTAGAGAATGGCATCTCAAATTCCTTAGCTCTGGAGGTAAGATCATTCTTATAAAGCATGTCCTCTAGGCTCTCAATGTTCATACTTTAGTTTCCACTCACCCTCCTAAGAGTTCTATAGATTTGTGAAACTTACATTGCCAAATTCTTTTGGTCTAGAAATGAGAATGGTGGTAAGTATCATTGGGTATCTTGGTACAACCTTTGTTTCCCCAATGAGGAAAGGGGATCTAAATTCAGAAATTTATTAGATACTTGCAAAGTTTTCATTACAAAGCAGTGGTGGAAATTGAGAACTTTTAACTTTATATCAGCTCAGTTTATGAAATCAAAATACTATAATAACGTACACGCCATCAATGCTACCTGGAAACCTGGTCAATCACATAACTTAAAAGCAATGTGAGAAATTAGGGATTCCATTGAGGAATTCATTAAACTGAAAAATAAAAAGAGGACATTGCAACTTTAATTATGATAACTAGTCAATCCATGGACCTTTATATCATACAATTGAGGAATAGTTTATTCACGAAATATAATGATTAATGAAATTTATAAAGATGGACAGCGGGATTGGAGTTGTTTAAAGAACTAACCTCCAATCTCAATTAAGAGCTCCATCAATAGTCTTTATGTCACGACCCAAAGTATAGCCTAGGCATAACATGGTGTATAGGACCCTGAGAGGTCCTACACAAGTCACTTAGCATACATTATACAAAATAATAGAAATAAAGATTTTAAATGAAACAGTCTTATATCATAAAAGAGTTTGACAAGGTGGAAGCGTAACATAACTCACAGTAAGTCATCTATTACATCATAAGGAAAGTGATTGGAACGTAACCCATACATCAGATACACAACTTGAAAACTAAAATGACATAAAGCTATAAGAGTGTCTCAATCCTCAAGACATAAGGACTCACGAATCCTTGAGCGCCAAAAGATCAACTAGCCACGATTATGAGAGATAAGAGCGTCAGACCCTATATTATGAAACAATATTGGCACGAGAATTCATTAGTACATGGAATGTACTAAGTATGATAGTAATGCATAAGATCTATGAAATCATGTAAAAAAATGAATTTACTTGATATGTAATGACCAAGATAAATCATAGGATAAGAGGTTAGAAAACATAAGTTATAATCATGGTCAATGAAAGGTAAACATACTTAAAACACTAGTGACATACTTTAGAAGTAACCTTAGTTCATTATTGTGGGAAGTTTACCATTAACTGACATAGATCACATGAGCTATAACATTACATCCATTTTATTGCTCCCACACTAAAAAGAGAGAGTCCTAATTGCCAAGGTAAGGATGATGAAAAAGAGAGAGTCCTAATTGCCAAGGTAAGGACGATGAAATTCTAGATTAGTTGGATTTACTAGCTCATGTCTATCTACGAAAAATTATATGGGGGGACATAGTTTATGGGACATGGATAATCGCCGCTAGTTTAATTAGTGCTAAGTATAAATCCCATGGAATAGTCATTATCTTATTAATATTATTATCCATGGAAAAGTAAATTAAGATACTAATCCAAGCTAGAAACATCATAGAGTAGCTCTTTAGACCATGCTTGAGAAAATATTTCACAGTACATAATCCTTTTAGAATATATTTATAAGTCTCATAGTCATTAACTCCATACTAAATTGTCATACTACTAATGGAAATAGTCTTAGAATGTTGATCCACAATCACTTATCGCATATCAGGATACCATACTAATCAAACCCACTTTCAGAAAATTGCCCGAAAGCATTGATTGAAAATATAGATGTCATTCATGTCATGTGTCCAAGCTTCATAGAATATATAGACACCTTCACATATAAGCTTACTTGAGTCATAAACATTGCTTTCATAAAACATGTATAATTTCAATATACGAAAGTTCATAAGTTTAATCATGTGTTCATATGAAATAGTTGTCATGCTCCGAGACTACACTTAGACGTACCACGAGACCCAAGACCACAAGTGATATCAAGATAAACCTCTTAGCATTAGCTTGACTAAAAACACTAACAAAATATACGAACAAAATCTTAACTGGAGAAACGAGCAACTCAATCCGAGATATAAACAATGTTTTAAAAGTGACAATATGCATAAAACTGAACATCTAAATCTTAACTCTATGCCTAAAAGCCTCTAATACTAGCGAGCTACTGGGATAATTCCCAATCTAATTCAAAATATTGAATAAGCAAACTAACTAATGAAATGAAGTTGAACTCCAAGTCCTCAAATGAGGAGGACTTACCAAACTAGTTGGATGTGTTATCGACCTATTAGCCACATACTGGAGAGCGCTACAGAATCTACATCATAATAGGATGTAGCACAAAGAATTATGTGGTCAGTACTATGGAACATACTGAGTATGTTAGATGTACATAAATAAAACAAATTATACTAAAAACATGCTCAAAACTGATATCATGCACATATTATAGTAAAGCATGGTTATAACATAAGTCGTATAATGATCGTAAAATATGTGATAGACTGACTCAAGCAATACCATAAGCTTAAAACACATTTAGAATCATGTTAAATAATAAATCTCTGAAATCTGAAACCAAAGAGTCAATTCACTTAAAACTTGAAACTATTTATGTGGAAGTTTAACCAACATATGCCATGTGAGCTACATGAAATCTAATGTATATGCCCCGTCAAAAGGACCCAATATACCTTGTCAAGGTATAGACCATGACTGTGTCGTGATCATTAAATCTGAGGCCCAAAAAGGGGGACTTATAAACCTTAGGGGCCACGTAGTTCTAGGACTAAGGGTACTCTCACCCTGTCAAACTTGGAACTAAATACTACTCCTACAAACATACCTATAACTTATATAATATTGAGGCACATATATTTCCAAAATTGATCATAACTAGTAACATATCTGATGTCAAATTTATTCATAAGCATAAGAACATATCTGATGTCATGCAATATAAAATCATAAGTCTTAGAGTTTCGTATAGCCACAATGAAAAATACTCTTTTTTTTTTAAATTCATAACCTAAATAAATAGGCATGTAATTTCATCATATTAGAGGTCACCTTATTTAAACATGCACAATCTCTACCAACAACATGCAATTTCATAAAAGAATACGAGAATTATTTCTTCATGTGTGGTCTTTAAAAAAACACTTTAGATATCAGAAATAGATCATGGATAATGAATGATAAACCATATATTTTTACTTTAAAACTGATTCTATAAATTTTCTCCAATTCAGATTGGAACCCTAATTTAGCAATTCAAAAGAATCACTTCAGAAGGTTGGGGTTTTGGGCACAAGGGTGGAAGGAACCCGTGTTGAATACCCACAAACCTGGTGGATGAAAATTATGGAGAAATCCTTTGGATTTTGGGTTGAACTTGAAGAAGATCTCTTTTTGTTCTTGAGATAAAATTGTTGCTTCTTTCTCTTCTTGTGTTTCTTTGTTTGATGATTTTTGGAGAATGAATGTTATAGGTACTTTTTAACTAGTATAATAGGCTTAGACGAAGTAAACGACGTAGTTTAAGTACCAAATGACGTAGTTTAAGTACCTCCGCATAGGGGAAAAGACCAATACGACCCAGACTTAAATTCTATTGAGGGACTTCACGAACCATTTAAAGCATCATGGCCCGTCTAGTAGGTCGTGATTTTTCCATGCCTGACAGGATTTTTCACTAAAACGAGCATAACATTTTTACTTGGGCTCAAAATTAGGCAAACATGGCGGCATTAGAAAGAAGAATCAAAATTCTATAATTTGATAGGTCATGGACCACCTAATTAATTTTTTTGCTGAAATATATGATTGTTTGAAGTTTACCAAAAATTCCATGTATAATAAGTCTCTTTCACAGATGAATTTATGGTCCATGTGAAGCTTCACGGACCATTTAGACGTATGTGGCCCTTAATGGGAAAAACCCTTCAGATTAGGCCACCTGTGATATACCATGGTTCCACGGTATTTTGATACTTTTTCCTTAAGTTTAGTGTGTCCAAAAGCCTTTTTGTACTAATTTTTATGTAAGTTTCTCTTTATTTGCAGGAAATCTGTCTAAAAAATGAATGCGGAGGTTTTTGAGCGAGAAATACAGAAAAGTACCACCTACGGAGCTTGTGACGGTCCATCGTGCCAGTGACGGTCCGTAAGTGGCATCCTAGTGCAGCTGCTGAAGGAAGAAGGGGAAGTCTGACCAAGTGTGGGGTTACGGAGTGCGTGACGGACCATCGTAGCCATGACAGTCCGTCCTGCTGGTTCGCCATGAAGATCAGTGAAGTAGTCCCAGTACCCAATTCCAAGAGTTCAAGTGTTTTGGAACGGAGACCCTCAACGGACCGTTGTGCCTGTGACGATCCGTCATACCTGCCGTCGAGGGTAATGAAGAGAGCAGCAGAAGAATTTGCACAAGTATGGGACGACGGAGTCCATGAGGTCTGTCGTGACCAAGACGATCCGTTGCGAGTTCCGTCGATCCAGCCGTGTTTTGACAGATTTCCAGCAAATAGAGTCCTTATTTAATTAGGTTTTTTATTTTTTTATAAATAGTTCGAAAAACCTCATTTTTGAGGTTAGACCCTTGATTATTTTTTTGACTCTTTGTTAGACTCTTGGTTATTTGAGCTTCTTTTGTGGATTAGACTTGGTGATTATTATTACACTTTTGGAGAATCTTTAGTCTTCAATTAATTGCAGTAATTGATTGTTGGTGATTTTTGTCGATTAATCAAGTGAACTTTTGGATTTTATTCTTTCTCATTGAAGTATGTGCATGAATTCTTATATTACATATTTGAATATTGTGATTATGACTATGGGTATCTAGACTCCATAACTAGGGTTGTGGGAACCATAGGCGAATAATGAGGTAAAACCTAACTAAAATAACAATTCTAGAATAGTGTCTTGCATGTATTGATAATTCTTCCGATTAGAAGTCTTTTTAACGGATGGCCAACGTTAGAACTCGCCTTAATGCTACTTGCCGGACCAAGGAGGTAGATAATAGGAAAAGAATTGTCAACATAGATTTAGTGTATACTATCTAATAGGCTAGTATTGATTGGTACAAGGTAATAACTTAGTCAAATATCAAATATGATGCTTAATATGAGGTAAAGGTAAGGGTTAGTATAGCCACACACGTAGCCGTACCAAGGTGCGGAGTGAAATTTTCTAGATGCCGGACCAAGGATTTAGAAATACATTACTTATCACTTTGCAGGCAATATACTATGAAAGAATTGTTATAGTTAGAATTATCAAGTTATGAACCTGTGGGGAGCACGTAAACCCTAGTTACTTTGATTAATTGATTAAACTCCAACATTTGAAGCAGTTAGTTGTCTCCTTTAATTTAGCTAGTTATTTTCATTCATTTTGAAGTAAAAAAAAACCTTTTTTATTGTCTTTGCTTTCCAAGGAAATAATTTACTAAATAGTAGTAATAATAGATTGAAGTTAGGTCTGAACTGTTCTCCTCGTGGGAACGATCCCAACCTCATTAGTTGGGTTCTTTACTTGATACGACCGTTTTACCTCTTATTTGAGAAGTATGTTTGAGCTTATCAAATTTTGGTGCCGCTCGAGGAAAGTAGCTTTTAGATAAACTTAAACTTATTACTATAGTTTAGTCGATATTTTCTTGATTTTACTTTGTTTTATAGTTTTTGATTCTTGCAGAACCATCTTCCTTGTATGCCAAATACACGGGGAGGAAGAGAACCCTTGTTTCTCTACGATCACGAATTAGAGCATACACTACGCAACATGAATCAAAACTTGGGAATTAATGATGATGATCCAAACCAGAACATCCCAGCTCCGGTTGATGTTCATGGTAAGTTGTTACCTGATGCTCGGGTGAAAACCAACAGAGGGGACACAATCCCGCTCCACGGCCCCAAGAATACTACAGAGTCTATGACAATATAGCAGACTCCGATAGGCCAATTGTCTTGCCCCCTCTACCACCAGGCCACACTCAATTACCTGTTGACCAAGCAATTACATAGTCAACCAAACATAACAAACAATGTAACTAAACACAATTGCACCAAATTCAATTACCATGGTGGCTTTCCGAATAGGCCTTTAGGAATTATCAAGGAATAGTCATCATGCCTTCATCTTGCCCCTAGGACATGAAACAAACAGCCAAGCTGAATTTGTCGCCCTACTTTTTGGTTTTAAATGGTGCATAGTTATTGGTTTTAGTTCTATCATGATGAGGTAGACTCTGTCACGCCCCAAGCCTATAACTTAGGCGGGACTGGCACTCGAAAATCATTATTGGCCTCAAGCGAACCCTTGACCTGGATTACTTAATCAATGGAAGACATAAACACAAGATATATAACTCATAAAATAACTTAAAAGATAATAACTTAGCCAAAACGACAACTCAAGTCTTAAACATATACAATTGAAATGAATAAGACTAAAGAACTAATATTATATGTCTATGAAGCCTCTAAAATAAAGAGGGATGTTGGTATAGGACCCCTAATCATCCTAAAAACTAAACTAGAAGGCCAGTGATAAAAAAACAAGTCCTTCGGAATGCAAGGAGGCTCACCAACTGACTCTGAGTTGCTCATTAGATTAATGGTGCGATGGATGTCGATCCTAGTTACCAGTGTCAGCATCATAAGACGATGTAGACCAAATGGAATTAGTACATTGAATGTAAGAGTATGCGAGTTGGAATGCTCACCAATACATAGGCGTGAAAAGAATTTTAAAAGAAACAATTACCTTGGCTCTTCTAAACTCATGAATCGCTTAACTCATAACAAAGCAATGAAACACATGCAATATATGAAAAGCTTTCTAAAACAGTAAAATCAACTTAGTTCTTCAAAGAGAATGCAATAACAAACTCAACTTTACTCATATAATAAAGTAATATAGTTTCTATGGGAGATTCTCTAACCGACAACAACCACTATTAGCCTAAGTGGTGAAACAGTGTCTTGCCCATGCTGCCAGAACTTTCACATACCTTGTTGTCATATAGAATACATAACTTAGTGGATTCACTAGCTTAACTTAAGTGATAATCTAAAAAGTATGATAATTTAATACCTATGATGGGTACAGGGTTTATAAAGACATTAATATGAACTCGCATCCCATATCGGTGCTCTATACTACTCCAAAAAACATACTTAGCTCATATGTTTTTAAAACTATTCTTTGTATTGATATAATCAGTCAAAACTCTTGCCGTCAATGTTCCATTTCATTATCAAATGTGAAAACATTTTCAAACTCTTTGCATATACATAGTCCCCGTATATTTTTTTGAAGAAAAGAATTCAATATTTACTCTTTACTCCTTACTAAGCTTGAACTTTAAGTCTTAAAAAAGAATATAAACGTTTGTAAAAGACTTTTGAAAACTCTGTAAACTTTGTTTTGACTTGCTTCTTAACTTCTAGACTTGACTCTTAACTTCTTTTGACTTTGATATTAACTTTACTTGAAGTGGATTATGGATTCAAGTTTCATGATCTCATGTTTATATATGATTTCATGATGTTTAGATGTACCTTAGAGTGTTGGAATCAACTAGAAAATATAGGTATATTGCTAAGCAACAAGTACATAAGTGTGGGGTACGAATGGGGAGAACTGGCTTCCCTGGCGCTATGAGAGATGTAGGGTGTTAGCCCTCTGAGGCGCTCTACCTGGCGGAACGTGCCAGAGGCCAAAGTTTAGAGGAAATATATTGACGCTCTGGCAGGCACAATGCTACAAGCTCTTCCCCAGAAAATCCCTGATTTTTCTCCTTTTTCATCTCTAAACCCTCTAAACTTCAATGGTTATTCCCCCAAATACTTAGAATCACTTATACACTCAATATCTTATAGATTCAACACGAAATTCACCCAGAAATATGAATCAAAACGTCAAAAAACTTCAACAACACAACCCACAAGAATTCAAACGAATATCATCAAGAACTCAAGCAATTTACTTTCAAATCAAACATATTTCGCTAAATTGAATCATGACTGGTGTGTGGATTAAATAACCCAAAGCTATTTTATCACACATACCTTATAGGGATCACCTCTGATGAAATCCACAACCTAAACGTGATGATCTTGACAAATCTTGAACGTTCTTCTCCTTTCTCCTCTTTTTTTCTCCTCTCAAAACCCTAACTTGTTGTTTTCTAAAAGTATAAAATGAGTAAGATCAATTTACACCCCAATTAATTACCCAAAAACAAAATAAAATAATTTGGTAAGGAAAAAGATCAAACTACCCTTTCAAATTCGGATTGGACTTTACTTATTCCAACAGTCCAACTTCCAAAGGGCATAACTCACTCATAGAAACTCAGAATCATGCAAACTTAGCGGCGTTGTAAAGGTTATTCGAAGAGATTTCCAACCATATCTGAAAATACACCTAACTCATCGTGATCTTGGAGTTATGATCGTTTGAAGTTGACTAAAAACTCAACTTTTCTTACTTGAACAAATTTCTAGATTTCAATTCTTTCCAAAAATCACTATTTCTAATTCTAAGTTTCTTCTTAGCTATACAAACTCTTTGGCGTTGCAGAACTTTTACATCGATGCCTAGGCAATTTCCCGGTAAATTGAAGACACGGTCAAACAGATAAAGAACTTATAGGCATACGTGATATATCTGTTCAACATTGCTTCAAGATACCTAATAAAGATGCTGAGAAATTAGATTCCCTAAGTCACTCACTTACTCATGTATAAGTCTTTTCTCACTTCAACACTATCCCTAGAATAGTGAAAATAATTATCAACATAGATAGGTGACCTTCCTGTAGAGTCAAAAAGCGTAAAGCAAATACTTTGAATTATGATCCCCTTGAACCTCTCTAGTTGTGCTAGTGTTTTTTTAGCTTAGATCTTTAGGATACTTTTAGAGACCTCCCCTCAAGTTTAGACTTATAACACTAACTTTCCTTCTAGTTTCAGATATCACGCTCACCTCCCTTATTTTCACATTTATGTAACCAATTTAGTTTCAATGCTAAAACCCATCCAATATTCCAAAGTTTCCCTTTATTTACGTTATTTTTTTTATTAATCATAAAAACTCATACAATATTCTAAAGTCTCCCTTTCTTGACATTATTTTTTTATCAATCTTTTAAATGAAAATTTCCAAATTATTTTAATTGACATAAAATACTCTACATATGGTGCTCCATCGCGTACCATCTTTCTACATATATATATTTAGTTTTAAGTCATCTACGACCCCTTAATGTTGTGCTCAGAATTCACTTAGACACCTTAACTAAGATATCTACCTATTAAACACCTTCACCCTTTCGAATTTAAATTGTATAATGATTTTTGTAGGATTCACTTCAGATAGGCGTGTGGAAGTATTTCATTAGGCGTTTTCGTGGCAAAGAATACTCTTTCTTCTTCCTCGCCTCTTTTCCATCATTTCCTCATCACACCAGTTTGCCGCCGTTGACAGTAGATACTTCTTCTTTCTTTTTCTTTTCTCTAGAAATTGCCGTTCTTTTACCTCATTGTTGCTCCTATTAAATTTTGCCCCTTGTGCTCTATATTGCCTGCCCACCGCTATGACTGTCATTATAACCATCATTTTTATTGTTTTAATTTGTAAATGGTTGAAGTTTGAAATATGTTTCTTCAAATCAATATATATTTTATGTAAACGTAAGGTGTTGTTCTATACAAAAATCAGTTATAAATCAGACAAAAAAGTCATTTTTCTAACAATATCAATAAGAACTTATTAATTTTCTGACCGAATTCGTCTTTCTTGTACCAAAATAGAACGAATAAGAAAGTTACAAATGTAACGACCCTAAAACTAAACTAGGTTTATCTAGAGACTCAAATGTGATTTAAGGGTTAATAACATGTTAATCCAGTGTGTCACAGCTATTATAGTTAATTTGAAGAGGTTTGGAATACAAACGTCCAAGAACGACCAAGACGTTTGGAAACTAGTCGTGTTATGTGCTAGTGTGACTTTGCATGTTTTACGTGTTGTTTGGTGTCTTAAATGATAGCAAAGGACCCTAACATCTATATTGACATCTTAAGGGTCCAAACATATGGGCACGGATCCCCAAGGACCACCTTACGGGTCCTTGAGAAGGACCCAAAGGCTAGCAAAAACACTGCCTAGGCAGTGTCAAACGACGCCCAAGTCGACGGCCCTTAGACAGGTTGACGTCCCACTGATTGGGGTCTTTACTCCACACCTATGTGTTGGATCTTAAACAAAAAAAATGTGGTGTCTCAGTCACAAACGATGACGTGCAGGACGGTCCCGTCATTCCATCAACAATCCGTCACTTGCAACCGTCGATTGGACTTGAACTCATTATCTTGTACACAACCAAGCTAGGGGTGAATTGGGAAGTCACCCCACATTCCAAATACAGTATGGGTGGTTATTTTGTCTATTCTTAGGTATTATAAATTGGTCTAAAACATGAAATCCCCATTTAGAATTATTTCTTCAAATCAAACCTTTCCCTCTCAAAATAAACTCTCCCAAAAACCTCCATTGGAGACCAAGCTCAAGAACAATCTAGGGAGATGAATTCCAAGTTATTTCTTCTCCAAATTTAGTGGCTTCTCTTATATTAAGGTATGGTAATCCATTATCCTTAGTTAACCTTTCATCTAAGGAGTTCTTTCAAAGGTTTTTCAAAGAGATTTGATGATCAAATTCCCAATCATTAATTCTAGCCATGGGTTCATTGTCAAATTTTTTTCAAAGTAATTCTAATGATGTATTTATGGTTAATTACTTATTTTAAGATGAATTTCAATCCAATTCCATGAAAAACCCATGATCTCTCTAATTTCTCAATTTAGCCTATAATGTGGGTCTTGTTATCTTGATTTGATGATGATGAAATTGTCATGAGATTGTGATGAATTGTCTATTGTTATTTCTATCTATATCAATTGGTTATGAATTGTTGAGAATTGGTCTATGACGATCAAAGCTTGTAGAATTGGTAAGTTGACCTAATTCCTAGCCTAAGGTGTTTGGATTGACATTGTGTGGTATGATCCACTTACGGTGGCGGTGTTTATATTCTTTTCATTCTTTATATATTGTGATAATGACATTGAGGGCGATATATGTAAAGTGATTCAATGTGATAACTATCATGATTGTGAAGGAGTTGTGTAGTCTCCAAAGCTAGTACCATGACTAAGGTGTATTGATCATGTTAAGCATATGTGAATGATCATGTTAGGGTTAAGTGTGTTCTATATGTGTAACATTGATGAAGTACTCTTGAAGAATGACCGCTACCTATGTAATCTCAATATGAATGTGTGATCATAGTATGCTAGGAGCTT
Organism: Solanum arcanum; assembly: GCA_027789145.1. NCBI lineage: Eukaryota > Viridiplantae > Streptophyta > Magnoliopsida > Solanales > Solanaceae > Solanum > Solanum arcanum. The sequence goes on from CM050935.1 coordinate 37,429,046, forward strand.
TCTATTTCAAGGTTGAGTATGTTCTTGTCTCCTATGATGTAATGTGAGTGTATATAGTCTATAGTCCCTAATACTCTATATGTGGGTGGATTAAGACTTGAGGAATGTTGTACATATATTGTGATCTTTAGAGAATGGCTTCCTCAATACCATGTTGTTGCCAGTATGTGATCTTGTTGACCAATGTACACACACACACCTCATGCGTATCTATGAGTATGATAGATTCATGGTGTCAATTGAAAGGATAGTTCTCATATGGACCATTGCCTACTACTATGCATATAAAGTATATGAATGATGAAGTATGAATATCTGTTTTTTAAATGTGTTTATGTGAAAGGTTTCCTCATATATGTACACATACACACACATGAAATCATAAATGAAGTATGTTAATGATGACCTAGTGATTAAGAGTTTTTGGATGGTTCTTCTTAATTGTACTATAAATTATACTATGTTATGATTATTTGAAAGGATATTCTCACATTATGTTTGTTTTGATGAAAGGACATTATCATCATTTACCTTTGAGATATGTATATGTATATGAGGAGTTAATATCCTAAAGCCTATATTATGAAGTAAATGTTAATAAAGACTTAAAGGTTTTTCAAAAAGAGAAAGTTAGCTTAGCACCGAGTGAACTTGACAATGAGAGTTGTTCCTTCACAAAGGTAGGGAGGTTCACACTATGATCTCTCATGAGAACTACAATGTTATTTGGCATAAAAATTGTTATAATAATAACCTCCTAGTTTCTTAACTATGTGCCCTAAAGGAACCTATAAAGTGGATCCACCTAGATGATAGCATGATGTTTATGTTCTACCTTTGCAAGTAGGATACCCTCCTTTCGGTGTGAGGGGATGACGCCGGATTCCATGTTTAGCTCACATGGTCTTACTATCGGTTAAGGCGAAGTTTTCTGAAAGTAAAATGAACAATCGAAGTAAGATGATGAACCCTAAGTAGGACTACCTAAGGGAAGTTTCTTGGTGTAGGTGAGTGTATGGGACTTAACCTATGCATTGCACAAGTAGCTCTTGAAGAGAGTTCTATATGATATGCACATATATATGTATCTCATGCATGACATCATGGTGTTGGTCTATTTGTTATGATAATATTCATAGTATTGATAACTATTGTGTGTTTATGATGAAGGTCTTACCTAAGATGCATATAGTTGGCTATACTTGTCATGCTGATGTATGAAGTAAGTGGCAAAGCTTGTGGTCTCCTTGTGGGTTTACTTAGTATGTGTAATTTTATGGGCTTCACATGTGCATTGCATCAGTAGGCTTAGATTGGGATTATGAGTAAGGTCTTATGATGATGTATGAAGTAAGTGGCAAGCTTGTGGTCTCCTTGTGGGTTTACTTAGTACGTCTAAGGTTATGGGGGTTCACATGTACATTGCACTGGTAGGCTTAGATTGGGATTATGAGTAAGGTCTTATGATGTATTGATCAAATGAAGTTGAAATATGTATTTGTTGACTATTTTCTCATTATGATGATATTGATAGTATTGACTTTCATGTTGTCTTGAATTATGCATAAAGGCCTAATGAGTTATGACTATGATTTGATAAGTGAAAGAATCTTATATGAGGTCTATGAATTATGTTGGTCTTGTGTCTAAGGTTAAATTTATGTATTGTGCTATGTTGAATGTGATGTGTCTAAGTCTAGGTTGACTTCATAGGAACACTTGGTAGAGGTATTATTATGGTATACTACTTGTACATTGAACTAGTGTGACTTGGGGTTGTTTTAGGTGGTGGTTCTTATGTGAAGTATATATTTCATGATATATTATGTCTTTATGAATGTGTACGCTTAAAGTAATGAAGGTTTTATGAATATGCACCTTGGTGACCTTAAGGCGGTACTTTGGTATGAATGGTGGAATGAGACACTATTCATGCATTGCACTAAGTACTACTTAAGGTTTGTTTTAGAGAAAAGAGTTAAAGCCAAAATGGAATGTTAATGCTATGAAAGTATGGAATGTGTCTTAAATGAGATAATTGTCTTTGTGTTATGAAGAGTAGTATTCATGTCTATGGATTGTATATGGACTATATTCTGCTATTGTGGCAATGTTTACGAAGATTCTTTATAAAGGCATGATGCATGATTTCTATGTACTTATGATTTTATAAATGAAGTGATGTTCTAGTATTTGATGTGCTATGAAAAGTTTTAAATTTTTTACTAAATTTCTATGACAATGCGATGAATGATGTCTATGAGCTTGTACAAGACCTCCGAGAAGTCAAGTAAGTCATATTACTTCTAGGGGGTGCTTCCCGATCGTGACAACAATTTGTTTTGATTATTAAGAATTCGACGAGAAATAACGTGTTAGAAAACTTGACGGCTAATTCCTTCGCAAGCCATCAAAAATAGCCATAAATTTTTCAATCCTTCTTCTTTTTCTTTTGATTCTCTATTGCAGAAGTACCAAAAATGTTTAAAAATAATATAACATGGGTGAGTCACGTTTTGGGTTCAGATGGAATAGCAGAGGTGGGGTTACAATCTTTTTTCTTTTTCTCTTATTTTTCTACTTAAAATAAATCTTTTTTCATTTACTTTATAACATTTTTTAAATAATATTTTTGGACTAAAAAGTAACAGATGTCGTTATTTAATTCGTTGAAATGTCATGTCATCGCGTGTGTATTTCACACACTCTATATTTTATTAGTTTATTATCAAAAAAATATTTAAATGGTTCAAATTTGAAAGTGTAGAGATGTTCAATAGGTACAGGTCTTAGTTCAGGTGTCTAAGTAAATCATGCGGACAACTTTAAGGGGTCATAAATGACTTAAGCCCATTTATTTATTTCCTTGTAAAATCGAACTTGCTAATTGGCGAAACTTCTTAAACATATTAAAATTTAGTGGTAATTTTTACAGTTAATACATATGCAAAGTAAAAAAAAGACAGTTGAAAATTTATTATAAAAATATTGTTTATGGTCAGGAAATATTGTTTGGTAATTATGTGCAGGAAATATTGTTACAGTATATATATTGTAATCCCCAGGGTATGATACCTTATAGCTTCACAGTTACAAGTCATTTTCTCATTACTTTGGGTCTCTCATTTTCGATTTTTATTGGCATTACTATAGTGGGATTTCAAAAAAATGGGCTTCATTTTTTAAGCTTCTTATTACCCGCGGGAGTCCCGCTGCCATTAGCACCTTTTTTAGTACTCCTTGAGCTAATCCCTTATTGTTTTCGAGCATTAAGCTCAGGAATATGTTTATTTGCTAATATGATAGCTGGTCATAATTCATTAAAGTATTAAGTGGATTCGCTTGAACTATGCTATGTATGAATGATCTTTTCTATTTGTAGGGGTGTAGACATTGAAATTTTGCGTTCAATTCGAATTGGGACTCTACAAATTGTGTTCAACACAGATAAGGATTCTTGGAGGCTACTCAACCCTAAACCCTAGTTTATGCCTATATAAAGGGTACTAAATTCCCATCTCGAAAAATCCACAAAGAGATCAACATCTCGAATACTCCACAAATTGATGGATTATTCATATAGAGAGGTCAAATCTAAATCATCCTAGTTCGAGAAATACGCCACTAACGGCCCTCGGATCATGGATAAATCATATTAGAGAGTAGAATCAAGGGACGAACAGATTTGTACTCACAATCTTGATGAATAAAATCACGTTTCTTCATATTTTATTTGTATGGTTTATTTATTTTCCATATGTTTAAAATTTGTTGCAAACAAATTGGCACGCCCAGTGGGACCAAATATGCCCTTTACTCTTTTAAATCAAATCTGAAAATCTGAAGCTGCAAAGGTGGAAGAATGAGTACTTCAAGCCTCGTCTTTGAGTTTCACAAGTCTATTCTCCGTCAAGCCTTGAAGCAGGGGGCATTTGTAGACATTGAAATTTTGTGGGACTCTACAAGATGCGTTCAATTCGAGTTGGGACTCTACAAATTGTGTTCAACTCAAATATGGATTCTTGGAGGCTACTCAACCCTAAACCCTAATTTATGCCAATAAAAAAGTACTAAATTCTCTTAAAAGGCATCTCGAAAAATCCACGAAGAGATCAAGATCTCGAATACTCCACAAATTGATGGATTATTCATATAGAGAGGTCAAATCTAAATCATCCTAGTTCGAGAAATACGCCACTAACGGCCCTCGAATCATGGATGAATCATATTGGAGAGTAGAATCAAGGGAGGAACAGATTTATACTCACAATCTTGATGAATAAAATCATGTTTCTTCATATTTTATTTGTATGGTTTATTTATTTTCCATATGTTTAAAATTTGTTGCAAACAAGGGGATCTTGGTCTTTTATTTATAGTTCTTGCATTAACCGGTCTGGAATTAGGTGTAGCTATATCACAAGCTCATGTTTCTACGATCTTAATCTGTATTTACTTGAATGATGTTATATAAACATAATTTTTTTCTCAAGTCTAAAACATCATCAAACTAAAAATTTATCATCGCATGTCAAATGGAAAAATTATTGTCTATACAAATATTTGGACATCAAGTATGCAGGTTGCATTCCTATTGATTTATACTCATCATTTCTCGTATTATCAATCCAAGCTCAAGCTAAAAATAAAACTCAAATATAGTATTAAAAACTGTAAAGAAATATTGCTTAGGTTATTAGTCATATAGAAGTATTAGATAAATATATTAATGTTATAAAAGGGTATTTTTGGAGTGTGGTTGAAAGATTTATCATTTTAAGTTTGGTTACAGAAATTTTATAAAAAAAGGAGATGAGGGTGATATCTGAAACCACAAGAAAAGTAAATGTATAAGGTTAAACATGGGGGAGGGGCGAGGGGTGTGTTGGCTCTGAAATTATCCCTAGATCTTTGGAGCATTCATTTGATTTGACTGTGTATCCAAACTGTCAAGAAGGTATGGCCTTGACGTTTTCTTCAAATGTTATTTCCCTCTCAATGGCAATATATATGGTTTATAAAAAAAATTCATTCACTATGTATTATATAGGCCGAATTCATAAATAGATCCTTAAAACTTGTTGGCTTTTTTCTTTCAGGTATCTTATCTACACCATTTTTCTATTGAATCATTGAATCATTCATAATTTATTTCTTTTAAACATTGTTGGCTGATTTTGATCGAATTTTCTATTGTAAATGCCTTCAATTGTGTTGGTATTGTAATAATTTTGATTGAAGGAATGAAAAAGAAATTGTGTTAGTCTCATTTGTATCCTAATGTGTTCAAATGACTTGAAGTAAACCACAATTATTCTCAAACAGTTTCACTATCAATTGGACTAATGAGTTTTGGAACAACATATGTATCCACTATCAATACCCCTCACAAAATCTGGTTCCACATCAGCCAACTGTGTTTCAATGGAACAAATAATTGGAGGTTCAACGATTCAATAAAATAACATAATTGAGGTACCTGGGGAAAAACCTAACAAGCTTAAAGATATATTTATATACTTGGCCTATTATATATTATACATATATTATATACTAAATAGATATATAAAATCTTGAAAATATGAAAATCATTATTCCAAATTGAAAACCGATGGAATAAAATTATCATTAATAAAATAAAAATAATCTACTTTATTAGGCATACATCAATATACTAATTTCTCTCTCTCTCTCTCTTTATTTATATATATATATATATATATATATATATATATATATATATATATATATATATATATATTAGCACTTTTAATATTTTATACAATATATTATTATAGATAAAATCAATACGCATATCTCTTAAAACTAGAATTGATTAATTATCTTTACTTTTAAACTCGAGAATTGGTGTTTTAATTTAAAAAATATCTTTCTCTCAGAGAGTAAGAGTTAGGGTAAAATCCATACTCTAACTCTTCCTCTTCCCTTGATCAGTCAAAATTTACTAAGAAAAAATACTTCATTAAAATGGATGCTCTATAGCTTATCAAACACATCAAAATTCTTAGCCTTTAATTTTCTCACACTCAAATCAATTTTTCATGAATCCACCATTGTTTTCTCGCAAGGGGAGACAACTCTCGCAGGCAGAGACAATGGGCATTGTTGTAAGCAGAGATTTCAAGTCCACTAGATCATTTATCAAATTCAACATTGACAATGATATTAGTTGCATACCTTGTAATTTGTATACTATAGATCAACCAAGAAACTTTGTGTCACTTCTCCTGTGGATCTAGGCATAGTGAGCAACGTGTCACTTCTCCTATCGGATATAGGCATAGTGACCAACATCGTTGAATAAAAAGGTGAAGCAAACATCATCGCAGTAAGATGCCCTGACCAGTCACAAACGTAATCATTAAGTTTCGATAAGTGAAGAGTTACACATGTATTTGACACATTATTGATCTATCTGATACATTATTGAGATACAATTTATATGTATCTATTTTTTATCAATGTGTATGTATCTAATGATTATATTAGAGATTTACGTATTATTAAAAATTTACGCATGTATTTGACATAATTTGTTTAGTTATAAGTCTGAGTCTTGTCATATGTAAGTGGTCTTCTATCAGTAATATTTTCGTATATATGTTATTATAATGTATCTAACTATTTTGTATTTATTTAAGATACATGTTTTTGAATATAACATATGAAATTGATACTTGATACATCAAATTATACATATAAAAGATAGTTGGTGTAATATTAGATCATACAAATATATACATAAAATTAATACTGGTCATATCTATTATACATATGAATAAATTTAAATGATACTCATGTATTCAGAGGTGGAGCCAGGATTATCAATAAGGGGGTTCAAAATCTGTAGAAATAGATGGTCAAAGGGGGTTCGACATCTACTATATATACATATAAACTTATTTTAACCATATATAAATAAGATAATTTTCCGTCGAAAGGGGGTTTGAATGAACCCCCTTGTATAAAGGTAGCTCCGCCCTGCATGTATCTAAGTGTTTAGTTTGTTGGATACATTATCTATTGATAACATATAATTGAATTAATGAACTTAATATTTTAAGAGTTATAAAATGAAACTAATCAAATTGAATGACCAAGATATACAAGTTTTTTCTTTTATTAAAAATATACTAAAATGAAATGAATTAAACATAGATATAATCTTTGTTTTCCCTCGTATTAATGGATTTAATTAATTTAAATTTTCAGAATTAAATGTCCATGTATTTTGAAAATCCTCAATAGTCATCTAATTAAGGAAACTTGTCACAACCAATCAGTTTTAAAAAATAAAATATGTCTATTAATTTTAAAATTTGGCAAATACATATACATGGATTCAGACTCGTGTATATATCCTGAGCAGAAAATATGGTACATGAAGTAATATTTGAAACTATTCAAAATCTTAATAATTAAAACCTAAACTAGTTGGATTTATGTAATTTGCTCATAAAATAATGATAATAATAATCGTAATAGTAATTTTGATGATATATTTGAAAGACTATGAATATTGAACTAAATATGAACTTAAGCATACGATAAAATAAATAAGTTTCAAAATATATATTTAATTGAATATCAATTTAAAAAACACAATTCATTCATTTTGAAACCTAAATAAATTCTACATGACTCTGTTAATAGATTAACCCTCCCAAGTCCCATCCCTATACGGTTTCTCCCCTTGAATAAAAGTTTATATTTGATTCCATGATGAGGGTAAATTGAGGGTAAATAGTTTATTTTATTTTATTAAATTACGTAATAATATATTTTATATTAATTTAATATAAACATTCAGCGCGGATAAATTTTTTCCGTAAATTACGTGTAGACTAGCACAAATTGCTCTATCAAACTCTAGATTTTGAGAGTCCCTAAAATGATCTTTTTGGCTAATAAAAAATGGCAGCCAACTTGTCAACTTGGCATATTATGTACGTACCTCTCATGTTTAAGGGTCCTACTCCACCACACACACTGACATGATTTATGCAAAAAGATTTAGTTTCTTCTTTCTTCCGCTTGTGGGCTCAATACATTTGAAAAATTGCAGCACGGCTTTTAATAAGTTCAGAATAAGTTTGTTAGGAAATAATTATTTCAGAATAAGTTATTCTAAAATAGTTATTTTTATTATTATTATTATTATAATTTTATATATATATATATATATATAAAACTTATCTCATTATTAAGTTATAAATGGTTGGATAAATAATTTTACGATTGTCTAATACTTTCAATTAAATGTGAGATAAATAGTTTGGCATTCTATCCTAATATTATTATAGCTTATACGTCACACCAAACAACTCGTGAAGTAATAACTTAGATAGAAATATAAAAAAATTTACCTTAGCTAATGTGGAAATTGTTGTAATAATTGAAAAATGAAATAGTTCTTAGGTGATTGTAATATATCTTGTATAATTATCTACTTTGTTGTCTCATTTATATTTTAACGATTAGCATAAATATATATTATTATTTCTTTATTTACGTTTTTAAATTCCTTTTTCACTATTCTTGTTTTCTTATTATTGAATATTCTTGATTCTCTCAACAGATCAAGCTCTCGATTATGGAAAATATATTGTTGTCTTATTCCAAGAAGACCAAATTTACTTTTTGGTGTTCTCTACAAATTTCAAGCACCGCAACAAGGCAATATATACTATTTGCAATATCATTATATCCAACTTATCAAATTCAGTGTAACATTATTTTAATATCATTAGATCAACTTCTCAAACCTTCGCCAAGATTTTATTATTTTTAGAGCCAAATTTTTTTGTACAGTCTATTCTATCTAGACTAGACTAGGATAACATTATTGAATGTCTTTATAGAAATTTAGAAATCTTATTGAAAGGCTGTGATTGTTGTCCTTTATATTGTGGCGTGACACTCTTGTTTATTTATTTAGGGATGGCGAAAGAGGAAGCAACATAGGCAAACTTTTAACGCGGCCTCCGTGACCCACTTGCATTGTATTTTTGACTTGACCTAATCACAAGCCTTTTGGCTCTACTTCAAGTGGACCATTACCATGTGCCCAATCATATAACTTGTCAAATGGGTACAAGGGTATGGTCAAACAACTTCTACTTGTCAATTCTTCCTTTACCACTTTTTTCCCGCCATACCCGACGTTCATGAATCATGACCATGTGAGCCATACCATCAATAATAATATTCCTTACTTCATTCATTTTTACATGTCACGTTTTAAATGTTTCACTTAGAGCAAGCAAAAATACCTCCCCACGGGAAACAATGAAAATAAACAGAAGCAACCAGTGTAGGGAAAAAAAAGATATATGAATAAGCAAGCTATAGAAAAAGCTGAAAGAATTACATCCAACATGCTCAATCCTTGAGTAGAAGAGTTACATATCTTAGGCTTTCAATAGTTCAGGCTGCTAATCTACAATTTTTTAATCAATTAGAAATCATTTCTCATTTAATAGCTGCATCAGGGACTAACTATCCATGTAAGATATGACGTAGTCAAATTGTGGTTCTCTACCCGTATAGAGATGTAAGAAGTGAAAAACAATTATTGAAACCAGAGGTGGTAGGTTAGCTCAGCTGATTTTCGTCATTTACTCTATCAGTCGAAGGATTGGTCACAAATAGATTTAGTCCTCGTGTCCGTCCTGGGGCCCCTCCTTTAACCAAAGACAAGTCCAGAACATACCTGCATCAAAGGTTGATATCAGCTGCCAGAATTCTAATAGACAAAAAGAAATGGATTAGGCAAATCACATACATGCTATCGGATGCCTTTTCATATTCTCCAGCACCACAGTTAATTAAAATCTTCTGATCAATCTTCGAGACTAAATGTTCAACAGGCAAGTCGACTAATTCTGAATCTGCATTAAGGACAAGTTCATCAAATCATTCTAGCATACATTTGTCTGATAGAAGAATCAAGGTAAGAACTGTGGGACAAGCTACGCCGTCATAGCTTACATGTTTTATGAGCAGTCTTCACACCTTCAGTGAGACCCAAGATGTTCTACATAAATAGGAAGTTACAAGAAGTAGCATAACTAAATGCATTACTTGATCATTGGACATATAGATAAACAAGAAATATGTTAACTAGAACCTTACAACTGTAAAAAATATTACACAATGAGAGGAGCAAACCTCACCTTAAGATTCTCATAACAACTTTCTAGGTCATCGTTCACCAAAATATGATCAAAGAGACCGGATGAGTTTCCTTGTTCGAGTTCCGCCCTAGCATTTCGGAGACGCTTTTGGATTTGCTCTTCAGTCTCAGTTGCTCTGTTCAACAGATTGACAACAATTTAATAACCGATTGAACTGAGCAATATAAAAAATACTTAACATTCTCAACTAGCCTACCTTGCACGAAGGCGCTTCTCAAGTTCTTCAAATGATGGTGGAGATATAAAAATGAAAATAGCTTCAAGAGAGCTAGCTCTCACAGACCTTGCACCTTGAACATCAATATCAAGGATGCATCGCTGCACAATCACACAAAAATAGAAGGCTTGACAAATTTGTAATAGAAGGATCTATCAATATGCTAATGCACAATTTGGCCCATGAGTGATGCCATTAACAAGTCAATGTAAGACCCACTAGTCAGTTCACACTTATTACTACTACATCCAGATCTTCATTTTTTGCAAGTTAAACTTATTTTATCTTTTGATTGGGGTGAGAAGCGGGGAATTTAGAAGGCAGGCTGGGGGTAGAAGACACAAAAAGAAACTTCGGGTTCTACCAAACCAGCAACAAATTTCTTTATCGAGTTGAGCGAAGCTAGATTTTAGAGAGTAATAAAACTCACTAGTGTTTCAAACCTTGGACAAGAAAGATAGACTTACCTCTATGCAAGGTTGAGGAACTTAACTTGTCCTGAACATGTAATGGGGAATCTGTAGTGAAGGTTCTAGAATCATAGTGCAGAGGACAGACTGTTGTGGTCTAACTAAAAAGTATCTCTTCAGGTTCTCCACATAATATCTCATAATTTAGGTTTTATAACTCTATTTTTAGATATTTTAAGGTGAATCCCCGAGCACGTATACATACATGGAGCCATATCCCTGAATCTTAAAAATTAGATCACGAAGGATTCGACCTCTAGACCTACACAGGTATCAGACACCCGCACCTGAGTCCAAGCAACTTAGGTAGTCTCTTTATATGGTCTTTCAGTTTTCACTTAATGAGCTAGTTTTGGGACGACTTAGGTGCAAAGTTCATTTTTTTACAATGTGACAAAAACTATTTTTCATCAGAACATAACAAAGAGATGGCGAGCCATTCTCCCAAAGAATGTAACGAAATTGAAACTTGCATATATTCTCATTGCATCCACCAAAGAGAAAAACAATTTCTTTTTCCTCTTTTATGATAAAAAAATGTTTTCAAATGCCTTTCCCACCGAGTCTAAAGGATTGGGTTCAGAGTACAACAGTCTACGCTTCTACTTTTGTGGTGAATTTCTGATATATGATGAAACTACATGAAGAGAAGTTTAATCTCATTTTTGTATACTTCCAAACAATACTTTGAAATATTGGAATCAAAGAAAATGTTTTGAATTAAGAATTGAAAGCATGAAGCGACCATACCTTGCCAGCATCAGCAACCACCTCAACTGCTTCGACACTGGTTCCATAAAGATTACCATGAACAGAAGCAAACTCCAGGAATTTCCCATCCTTTATCTCTCTCTCCATTACACTGCGGTCACTGAAATGGTAATGAAATCCATTCTGCTCTTTTTCTCTTGGTGCCCGGGTCGTGTGGCTCACAGAAAATCCAAACATAGATGGGAACTCTTTCATTAGTTCAGATATCAAGGTACCCTTCCCCACTCCAGAAGGGCCACTAATGACAATAGGCTTCTCCACATTACCTAAAACTCCCTTACTCCAGGCAACCACCTCATTTCCATATGTCTTTTCCTGTTCTCTTATAAATGAGGTGCCCACCTACAAAAAGTATGTAACAATTTTTAGCATAACTTGGAAAAAGTGAGTGCCAGCAAATTAAACTCATTCAAGGGTACCGAATGATATTCAAACTGTTAATTGTCTCTCGATAATCTCATTTTTTACTTTTTTCCTAATTAGGATGGATAAGTACAAACAGGGAACTCCAGTGATCCACCCACCGGCATCTCCAATTAAACATTAGGAGGAATGCTGATCTGAGCAATCAACACAGATTCAGCATGAGATCCTGACGTCCAAGTTTAACAGACATAATAAGAACGTTTAATTATCTAAAGGCCATAAATTAACAGACCTCAAGGAACCAAAAGCATTCATCAGACTTGGAATTGCCCTTAATAACCAATATACGATCACCATTTAAAAGCACAGCTGAGTGGCCATTTGAGACCTTGGGTTTAGTACCCAGCACAGTGGGGTTTATCCTGCAATTTAATTCAGTTTTTGTTCATCTTTTCTAAAAGCTACATAATAACCACAATGAATCCAAAAGTTTTAGATATACATAAACTCACCATTCCCCACTAGATTTCTCAAAGATTTGAACTCCAATTACCGCTGTCGACTCATGATCAGCCCCGCCAATCACATACTGGTGAAAATAGGGACGCAGAACATTCATTCATTGAATACAGTCATTTGGGTATATAAAATTGGAAAGAATGCACATCACAGTAGAATATCAAATCAGTATGTTGAATCATCATACAATTTTAGAGCCGATAGAAATAGCTGTTTTGTGGCCTTTAGATTGCAAATCGATCCCATTTGGAAAATCTCCCAAGAGACTATCAGCAAAGAAAGCTGGTGCTTCTCCCTGAACACAGGAAAGATCATCACAATATAAACTATATTTATACTTTAAACTGAAGTGTAGATCAAGACTAATGGACTCACCATAGATGTAAGTAAGTATTCCTTGTATAACAGATTCAACCTGACCAACAAAAAATCACAAATCAGACTAAAAATCCACATTAAAAAATTAAGCATTCCCTGAAACACCGTGATTAAAAAAAAAGACAGATCAAATGATTTCACCTAATTACTAACAGAAGTAGATCATGGAGTAACCAAATAAGGGATGAAACAGAAATGCATATAATTCTTAGATCCCAATGGATAATTAAGAAACCAAAATAAAACTACAGAAAAACAGAGATCATGCTGCCTTGAGCAAAAAAAAATACAATAAATACATCAAAAATATGCCCACGTAAAGAGTGATACACACGTAAAGCTACAAATGTCTCCCTCTAAATAAGCTAACGAGCTGTAAAGATTCCAAAAAAAAAAAAGGAAGGAAAATAAAAAGAAAAAATCAATTATAACTGGAAACCCCATAAAAAAGTTACCTGATAAACAAAGATTTAAGGTTAGGCAGAAAGAATATTATTAATCTTGTATTTGGTATTGTATTGTGTATGTATTGAATGAAGAAGATAGAGATCTGTATTATAAATGTCAAAGAATAAAGTTAGAAAAGTCAGCAAGTTTGAAGGTGGAAGAGGAAGAGGAAGAGGATGATGAGAGGAAGAAGAAGGTGGAAGAAATCTTAGGAGGGTTTGCCATATTTGTAGGCGCAACTCTTCACAAGGAATGTGGAAGAGAAGAGAAGGAGAGGGGACCAAAGAGCTGCTTTTTTGGTCGCATTCACTTCATCAAATCAGCCCCAGGTCGGCTTTCCCTTTTTTTTCCTTCTTATAATTAAATTTTTTGTATTATATTGAAAGTTTATTATGAGGACTAACTTATTTGTATTATATTGAAGATTTATTATGAGGACTAACTTACATTTTTCATTCTTCTCACGTTGTAAATCAGATTTTTGAATCTTAAAATAATAATAAGTCTTCTCTCTTTTATCTATTTTATTTTTATTTTTATTTTATTTAGTTTCGTAATATATTATTTAGACGAGCCTTTAATTTTATAATTAAATTTTGATTATTAGTGCAGTATTCTATTTGTGGTCAGATTGACAGTATTGAAGGTATGTATTGCTTTGGTAATTAAGATTGTTGTAGTGGAAACAAATTAATGATTCTTGCTTGCACGTAATGTAATTCAGTTACGTGTATGTTTATATTTTATATCTATGTTTAAAATTCTTTATGAGGTTTGTAGAAATAGAGGTAACGAATTTTTTGCTAGTATTCTTGAGGGAGTATAATATTTGTATCTTAACTTGAATTCTCGTAGTCTGAAACAAACTTACAGATCCATTTTCTAAAGTAAATGTTCAAGCAATTCATAATATGTCTAAAAGAATACAAGTGATTAAATAATGCACATAAACATGAAATGAGGTACTAAAACTATTATAAGTTGACATGCTTAGGTGATGTGTTCCATTCATAAAGAATGAGAACTTTCAATGCATGATACAGATACAGATCCATTCCTTCAAGTGAATGTGGTGGCATTGCATAATATGTCTAAAAGAAGAAAAGTGATTGAATGATGCACATAGATATGCAATAGGGTACTAATTAAACCTGTCATAAGATGATATATTCCGATGATTGTGTTTCATTCATAAAGAAAGAGAACTTTTGATGAATGTTAAAAATACATAGAAATTCATTCTCTCTAAGTTAAAAAAGGTATATGCTCACTATGCAAGGCGTGGAAAAAGTCCCGACACTTGGTAGTGGACGTGGTATCAACAAAAATGTCTCTAGGGAGACATGTTTCATCGAATAATGCTCATACTTTATCTTTTTGACTTGTATTGAGCAAGAGTTAGTGCACTTGAGGCACATTTTATGGTAAATAAGAAGTGTACTAATTTCAATATTTTCATACTTTTGCATTAAGTTTGGAACATCATGCATGAGTTTATAATAATAAGACGAATTATAGAAAATTCAAATGGACATTCATTAAAGACCCTAAAGAATCTTTTAAATGGTGTAGTGTTGCAGTAATCAATTCAAGTTAATTGTGAGACCACCATCAACGAAAGTTAAGATTGAGTTCCCAATATCCTTGCAACATATGTGTGGGGATATTTGTGGACATATTCACTCACCTAGTGGGTTGTTTAAATACTTCATGGTCCTATTCTAGATAGTCACATGTATATCTATTGTTATCTCGCAGCTTGGCGTTTACAAAATTGATGGCACATATAATACGATTACATGCACAATTTCCTGATAAATAATATTAAGTCCATTTCACCTAGTCAACGTTGTAAAATTTTCATCCAAAACATTTAATGATTAATGTCTACTGATTGAGATTGAATAAACTCAATACAAAAATGAATGAGACAGTGCAAAGTAAAGCTTACTCATATGGTTTTGCACTTTATCATGTTAGGATCACGACTCACCTTTCGAAGAGATAGAATATTAACAAGAAATAAATTTAAAATTTACTCCTGTGGTAATAAATTTGAAATTTGCTTATATAATACTAAAAACACATATTATAGTTAACTTGGAGTTTATTAGCACTAATAATTTTATTAGTTGACATGAATGATTCGTCTACTTCGAAAATGTGCATAGAGAGTAATATACATATATTAAAAAACTAGAAGATTCTTTAAAAGAATTCTTTAGGTTGCTAGTTTCATGATAAGTTGATTGGATCAACTAATTTTGAAACTAAATTTCTAAATTTTGAAAAATATAAAAGGTGAATATGAGTCCGTTTACTTGTCACGTGAGTTGTTGTATTGGATGCATCAGCAAGATGATCACATGTACATTTATTGTCAACTTTCAATTTGACATTCACGAAATTGTTTGTGCGAAATAATTGAATTAAGAGCACAACTTTCAACATATGTAATCAAGACAATCTATCTTGATAATATTGATAACTATTCAAGCTAATGTGACATTAAATGTCTCAGATAAATAACCAATCATTGCTTATGAAAATAAATGTTTGTGGTATGAAATTAATACATTACATACTAAAGTAATTTATGTACTAGACCAATAAATTAATATTTAATTTTTCTCTCATTAGATTTGATCAGGGACCAAATATTTTTCCTTCTAATAATTTTGATATGCGGTATATGGTCAACGACAATGAATATATCATAATACACAAATATGAATTCTCCAATGTAGATTGAAATGTAGGTTAGTTTGTCTAACATAAGGAGGAGATGTGAAGCAATCCAGGGTTGCAAATGCTCCAATTGAATGTCTCTCAAGGATAGAGTCTACGACATAGTTTTAAAAGGCGTGGCGTGAGGCAAAGCATTATACAGCATAGGGCGAGGTGTAAGCCCTGAAACATGGGGCATAATCTATATTTCATTTTATAATTTTATTACTAATAAAATAAGTAAAAGTAAACCTTTCAATGATTTCTTATTTTTATTTGAGATAAGTATTAATATTCAATATTGAAGAAAAAAAAGTATTATAATTACTATTTGAGAAAACAAAGAAAGTTAACAAAAATGAATTAAAAACTCTTGGGCGTACATTTTAATGCCTAGGACTTACATTTTTATGATTGGGGCTTACACCTCAAATTTTAGGACTTACGTCTTATGGATTTACATCTTTAGTTTACGCCCCGGAGCGTTTTTGTATTACCTACTCCGAGACTCTCCCTGGGACTCGCTCCAAAAATCTTATAAAAATTCTAGTCTACGACATGCATGAAGCATGATAGATCAATTAATTCTAAACAAAATTATTCTTAAAACATGAGAGGATCAAAGTTTCATCATAATCATAATAAAGAGGTCAATATTCTCTTTAAGAGCCTATGACATACCTCTTCATGAAACTTCATGAGAGGGATAACTACACGAATATAATGAAGTCATGAGATCTCAATAAGTTATGTCATATTGTGAATCGATGTAATATGTTATATCGTTGACGATTGCTTTGATATAATAATGTGTATTATTGTAAAAGAATATGAGGATACAAATTCTACATCTAATAAAGAATACTGGTAAGCGTAAAACTTATTTAACTTGTAATCTAGACACTAAAAGATGTCATACATTTAATATTGAATGTTGTAATTTGACACAATTGATATGAAAATATTCGATGGATTCAAAATCTAAAGCATATACAAGTTTTGGAAGAACATTTTTATAATCCTCATACATAGATTAAAGCAATCAAGAATCTTTTGTATTGTTATGCAAGTTGATGACTTAAATTAAAACTCTTGAAGAGTTTTCAAAAAGCAATAAATTATTTGCTTAAAGAAGTTGAAGTAGGGAACTTACATAATTCTTTGATCCTTAAGGTATGATTCATAAAAGGAGATAGAAGGAAGCATATTTTGTCAAAGCTTTTCTGTACACATGTGCTCCAAAGAATGGTGATATCAACATGCAACATGTTTGTTCAAATAATACTATAATTGATTTATTAACCAAGTCTTTACCAACTACAACTTACAAGAAGATGAAACACAAGCTTGGAAAACAAATATTCTAGTCTCTGGATTGATGTTGTCATTAAGGGGGAGTTAATACGTGATGTATTCTTTTTGTTGCCAATCTGTGTTAAGAAAATCAGAAATTACTGGTTGTAATAAATCATTCAGAAACATGAAGTAACTGAGATTTTTAGAACCAATAAATAAGATGAACAGAAATTTATTTGTAAAAAATAATTTAATCTGTAAAACTTATCAGAATGTTGAATACTCTTTTATTTCTCTTTTTAGGAAGAAAATCAATTCCACTGAATTCACAGTGTCCCCTTAAGGAAATTATTCCCCTATAATATCCGAGGTTTGATTTGGAATATAACCTCCCAGGGTAAAATGATCTTAATCAGTAGAGTATAGATACCAAAAACTCTACTGTCAGCGAATCAATCCACAGCAGGAAAGTACACGAAGAAATATATGTTTTTTTAAGAAGAAGGAAGATCAGAAAATTCGTTAGGAAATATTCTGAATACTGAATGGTATTTATAGGCAAGAATAATATATTCTGAAAGGTTGCTACCCTTTCAGAATTGACCATTAATGAAAGGTTGCAAACTTTTAAATGGTATTGACTGTTCCTGAAAGTTGCAACCTTTCAGAACAGTCATGGCGGGAAATTTTGAATATAACGGAATTTAAAACGGGTCACTCGCGCGGATCCGAGTCGGGTCGGGTTAACTAAAAAGTTGAAAATATTTCGGTTAAATTCTGTTATCAACTGATTTGTTGAAAATAATTTTTGGCCATTTAAATTAATTAATTTGCCAAAGCCAAAGTCAAAGCCGAAGCGAGCGAGCGACGACGACGACGGCGCGAGGGGGGTCCCTCTTTCCAACCCTTTTAACAATTAATAGGAGTGTTTATTTATTTAAACTCTCCTATTTTCATTTCCATTACCGATGAGGGACTATTGCCTTTTTCAATAAAGCATTAGAGGACTTTTCAAGTTCCCAACCTTTCAAGTTCTAAACTTTTCAAATTCCTCTCCTTCCCTCTATTTCCCATCAATTCTTGCTACATACCCAACAATCCCCCACATTGATGGGGAATAGTTATAACATAGGAATGCATGGACAATTGTGTACTTTACATGCAAGGATTAATTGCATCTGGATAAGTAGGTTTCCCCTTGGACTTTCCGTAGTGAACATATGTCGGATATACTCGGTCAATCGATAGATGTGATATCTTTGAACCGTCGAACTTTGGTGTATACCTAGACAACCATATGTCACACAATTAAGCCTTTACTGTTTATGATTCTTACGGTTGTGTTCGTTTCAGCCATGAACACCTCCTGGTTTCATGAGTGTATGGAGAATAGGCTTTTGATATAAAATTCTCTTTGAAGCGGCTTCCACTTCACACTCACATAGGTGATTTCTAACCGTGTCATCTCGTAGATACACTATTTGGTCAAATCTACCAAACTTAGCAAATCATTAAAAACTTTAAGCTTTATTACCTCATTAACAAGCCTTAAAGTTTTAACCTTTTCCTGAACATTGTCTTCATCATGAGAATGGATTGAGTTATTTGACAATGTCGAACCGTCAGCCCCAACTTTGTTTTTCTCCTTGAATCTAGCTCTTGGGATCTCCAGTCTGCTAGATAGAGTTACCGTCATGCTGACTTGTCCTAAGCCGTAAACCCATTCCCTTAGATGATCTTTCAACTGCCTCTCTCACTAGGCCTTTCGTTAGTGGATCTGACACATTATCGCTTGACTTTACATAGTCAATTGTGATAATTCCACTAGAGAGCAGTTGTCTTATGGTGTTATGTCTATGTCGTATATGACGAGACTTCTCGTTGTACATAACGCTCCCTGTCCTACCTATTGCTGCTTGACTATCGCAATGTATGCAAATTGGTCCAACAGGTTTGGGCCAGAATGGAATATCCTCTAGAAAATTCCGGAGCCATTCCGCTTCTTCACCAGCCTTATCCAAAGCAATGAATTCAGATTTCATTGTGGAGCGAGCAATACATGTCTGTTTGGAAGATTTCCAAGAGACAGCTCCTCCACCAAGTATGAATACATAACCACTCGTGGATTTTACATCATTTGACCTGGTGATCCAATTTGCATCACTATATCCTTCAATCACAGCAGGATATTTATTATAATGCAAAGCATAATGTTGTGTCCATTTTAGATAACCCAACACACGTTTCATAGCCATCCAGTGAGTTTGATTCGGATTACTAGTGTACCGACTCAGTTTACTAATAGCACATGCTATATCTGGTCGCGTGCAATTCATAATATACATCAAACTTCCCAACACTCTGGCATATTCCAATTGAGAGTCACTTTGACCTTCATTCTTTTTTAATGTACAACTTAAATCAATTGGAGTTTTGACTACATTGAAATTTAAGTAATTGAACTTATCCAATACTTTTTCAATATAATGAGATTGAGATAATGCTAGTCCCTGGGGAGTTTTGATAATCCTGACCCCTAAGATCAAATCAGCAACTCCTAAGTCTTTCATATCGAACTTGCTCGACAACATGCGCTTAGTAGCATTTATATCGTCAATTTCTTTACTCATTATTAACATGTCATCAACATACAAATAAAGAATGACTTCATGATTCATAACGTTTTTAATGTAAACACATTTATCACATTCGTTAATCTTGAATCCATTTGTCAACATTATTTGATCAAATTTAGCATGCCATTGTTTGGGTGCTTGTTTGAGTCCATAAAGTGACTTCACAAGTTTGCACACTTTCTTTTCTTTACCAGGAACTATAAACCCTTCAGGTTGTTCCATGTAAATTTCTTCCTCTAACTCTCCATTTAAGAAGGCTGTCTTTACATCCATTTGGTGGATTTTAAGATCATGCACTGCTGCTAGTGCTATTAACATCCTAATTGATGTTATCCTTGTTACTGGAGAATATGTATCAAAGTAGTCCAGACCTTCCTTTTATCTGTACCCTTTGACTACCAGTCTAGCCTTATATTTGTCAATAGTCCCATCAGGTTTCATTTTCCTTTTAAAGATCCATTTTGATCCTAAAGGTTTATTTCCTGGAGGAAGATCAGTCAATTCCCAAGTGTGATTGCTTAAAATTGATTCAATCTCACTATTGACTGCTTCTTTCCAATAAGTTGACTCTGACGAAGACATAGCTGATTTAAATGTTTGAGGCTCATTTTCAAGCAATAGTGCTACAAAATCTGGTCCGAAATAAATAAATTTTCATTGTCGAGTACTTCGCCTAGGTTCCTCACTAGTTAGAATATTTTCCATTGATTCTTCTCGTGGTCGTTTAGGTCTTTCACTTGTTGACTCACTTTCAGTTTTATACGGATAAATGTTTTCAAAAAACTCTGCATTATCTGATTCAATTATCGTATTAACATGAATCTCAGGATTATCATATTTGTGAACCAAAAATCGACAGGCTTTACTATTCACAGCATACCCAATAAAGACACAATCTATTGTTTTGGGTCCAATTTTAACCCTCTTAGGTAAAGGAACCTCTACCTTGGCTAAACACCCCCACACTTTGAAATATTTCAAGTTGGGTTTTCTTCCTTTCCACAACTCATATGGAATTGATTGTGTTTTTTGATGGGGTACTCTATTGAGTATTTTATTAGCTGTAAGGATGGCTTCCCCCCAAAGATTTCGCGGTGAACCAGAATTGATCATTAAGGCATTCATCATTTCCTTTAATGTTCTGTTCTCCCGTGCTGCCAAACCATTTGACTGTGGTGTATAAGGTGCAGTAGTTTGATGAATAATACCATATTCCAAACATATCTCTGCAAAAGGAGATTCATATTCTCCACCCCTATCACTCCGAATCATTTTTATCTTTAGATTCAAATGGTTTTCCACTTCATTTTTGTATTGCTTAAATGCATCAATTGCTTCATCCTTACTATTATGCAAATATACATAACAAAATTGAGTGCAGTCATCAATAAAAGTTATAAAGTACTTTTTTCCACCACGAGATGGTGTTGACTTCATATCACATATATCTGTGTGAATTAAGTCTAAAGTTTTAGAATTTCTTTCAACAGACTTGTAAGGATGTTTAACAAACTTACTTTCCACACAAATTTCACATTTCGACTTATCGCATTTAAAATCAGGTAATACTTCTAGATTAACCAATTTTCGCAAGGCTTTGTAATTTACATGTCCCAAACGGGCATGCCATCAATCACTTAACTCCAATAAGTAAACAGAAGCAGAATTTTTATTAATACTGTCAATAACCATTACATTTAGTTTGAAAAGACCCTCATTGAGGTAGCCCTTTTCTATAAACATTTCATTCTTACTTATTACAGCTTTATCACTAACTAGGACACACTTAAACCCGTTCTTAACGAGTAGTGCAGCAGAAACTAAATTCTTCCTAATAGTAGGGACATGCAGAACATTGTTTAAAGTCAACACTTTGCCGGATGTCATTTTGAACATTACTTTCCCAGTTCCTGCAATCCTTGTTGTTGCTGTGTTTCCCATGAATAAATCTTCATCGTACTCAGCAGGAGTGTACGTTGCAAAGGCTTCTTTTGCAGAGCAAATATGTCTAGTAGCACCTAAGTCGAGAAACCACTCCTTGGGATTTCCAACTAAGTTACATTCTGATATCATTGCACACAAGTCATCTGCATTTTCCATCTTTTCCACGATGTTTGCTTGACTTTTGCCTTTGCCTTTGTTTTTGTCCTTTCTTGGAGCATGACAATCAGAGGATCTATGACCAGCCTTGCCACAATTATAGTTGCCTTGGAATTTCTTCTTGGCCTGTTCTGAGTTCTGCCCGTTGGACTTCTTTCTCTTTTTGTCTTTGGCAGGAGCTTCTTCAACAATATTAACTCCAATGATTGTTGAACTCTTACGCGACTTCTTTTCGGCATTTCTGTTATCTTCCTCAATCTTGAGACGAATCACAAGATCTTCAAGCTTCATTTCTTTACGCTTGTGCTTTAGATAATTCATGAAATCATTACACGAAGGAGGCAACTTCTCGATCATTGCAGCCACTTGAAAAGCTTCATTTACTACCATATCTTCAGCAATCAGATCATGGAGAATAAGTTGAAGTTCCTGCACTTGTGATCCAACAGTTTTACTATCTACCATTTTATAGTCTAAAAACTTTGCGACCACAATTTTTTTCAAGCATGCATCTTCTGTCTTATATTTCTTCTCAAGTGCATTCCACAACTCTTTTGAAGTTGTTATTGCACTATAGACATTAAATAAGTCATCCTCTAAAGCACTCAAAATGTAACCTTTACATAGGAAGTCTGACTGTTTCCATGCTTCAACAATCATAAATTTTTTCCTGTCTGGCATATCATCAGCAGGTACAAGAGTATCTTCACTTGTAAATTTCTGCAGACCAAGAGTGGTAAGCCAGAAAAATACTTGTTGCTGTCATCCTTTGAAATTCACCCCTGTGAATTTACCCGGTTTCTCTGCTTGTGATACAAGAGTTCGGGTTGGTGCAGCAACAGCCACTGTAACACCAGTGTTTTCCGTTTCTGATAAACAAAATTGATACAATATAAGTAAGCAATAAATTATAATTGCAGACTTAAAGGAGTATAAAATCACAAAGATTTTTGTCTCCACCAGAAACACAGATTTATATATAATTTCCTTAAGATTGTTGCCAATCTGTGTTAAGAAAATCGAATTACTGGTTGTAATAAATCATTCGAAACACGAAGTGAGATTTTTAGAACCAGTAAATAAGATGAACAGAAATTTATTTGTAAAAAATAATTTAATCTGTAAAACTTACCAGAATGTTGAATACTCTTTTATTTCTCTTTTTAGGAAGAAAATCAAGTCCACTGAATTCACAGTGTCCCCTTAAGGAAATTATTCTCCTCTAGTATCCGAAGTTTGATTTGGAATATAACCTCCCAGGGTAAAATGATCTTAATCAGTAGAGTATAGATACCAAAAACTCTACTGTCAGCGAATCAATCCACACCAGGAAAGTACACGAAGAAATATATGTTTTTTTAAGAAGAAGGAAGATCAGAAAATTTGTTAGGAAATATTCTGAATACTGAATGGTATTTATAGGCAAGAATAATATATTCTGAAAGGTTGCTACCCTTTCAGAATTGACCATTAATGAAAGGTTGCAAACTTTCAAATGGTATTGACTGTTCTTGAAAGTTGCAACCTTTCAGAACAGTCATGGCGGGAAATTTTGAATGTAACAGAATTTAAAACGGATCATGAATATAACGGAATTTAAAACGGGTCATTCGGGTCGGGTTAACTAAAAAGTTGAAAATAATTCGGTTAAAATTCTGTTATCAACTGATTTATTGAAAATAATTTTTGGCCATTTAAATTAATTAATAAATAATTAAAATAAATTTTATCCAAAAAATTATCTCTCGATCGATCATTTGCCGAAGCCGAAGCGAGCAACGACGACGACGGCGCGAGGGGGGTCCCTCTTTCCAACCCTTTTAACAATTAATAGGATTGTTTATTTATTTAAACTCTCCTATTTTCATTTACATTACTGATGAGGGACTATTGCCTTTTTCAATAAAGCATTAGAGGACTTTTCAAGTTCCCAACCTTTCAAGTTCTAAACTTTTCAAATTCCTCTCCTTCCCTCTAATTTCCATCAATTCTTGCTACATACCCAACACTTTTTCCCTCGCAAGGTTTTGTCGCATTGAATTTTTCTTGTAAGTTTTTTAATAAGGTATATCCATAATGCATATTATTAGATATGCATATTCTTTTTTCTTCACTATAATTTTTTCCCATAGAATTTTATCTAGTAAGATTATGACAAGCCACATAATCTATCGACATTCAAGGGGAGTGATATAAACTTATTTGTATAATAATGAATGTATATTTTGTGAAGTCCTTTTAGGAATGGTTAGGAATCCTATAAGAGGATCAAGTTATATTTTTCTTATAAATAAATAAATTTTCCTTCACTGTAAATCATATTTATGAATCCCTAAATATCTCTCAAAATCAGAAGTCCATTATTTGCTCACTTTTTTATGCTCTCTACCTCTATGTTCACATTTCTCTATAAAGTTTTTTTAAAAAATATTTATAATTTTTAAACACTAGGTAGAACTAACTCATCTTAAATATTAATCAAAATAAAAAATTAACTAAAATAAAATAGAAGTATCCATCTCAAAAGACTAATTAGACTTATTTTTTAAATAAACATTGAGTTTAAATTTATAAAATAACTTTTTTAAAAAATAGATCTATAAAGCATCAAACTTATAGCAAATGAAGAAAGATGAAGTGTTTTTTAAGCATACAAATTGATCATTTTCTTCCTTTACCCATTAAAAGGCAAAGAGAAAAACAATTTAAATCGTCTGACAATAAAAAGTGTTATTAAAATGTAAGCTTTTTTAAAATCTATTAAATTCTTTTTAAATACTTGTTTATTTATTTAAATCTAAATCAGGAGAAATTTTATAAGTTTATGCCCAAAAAACAATTTCATTCAATACCTAAGCATACGTCTTGGTTGATAGAATTTATGCCACATAATATTATCGTCTCCGCATTTTACTTAATACATAATGTAATAAAAAAGGTTATTTTTTTTTAAAAAAAAATCTTTAATTTTACTTTTCAAATGTATTTGTTAAAATATATTATTATATTTTTTTATTTTTTTTTTACTTTTTTTACCTTTACTTCATGTGCTTCTGTATAATTGTTCATAATGTTAGTTTTTTTAAAAGCAATTCTTCATTTTTAAAGTATAATATTATCCTAATATTTTAAAACTACACCTTTTAAACATAAAAAAGATTGAGTCATCCATAAATTTATCTATGATAAGTGATGTTATTAATTTTGAATTTCTTGATTGAATAATTCTATAGATAAATTTAACTTAGATTGAATGTTGTAGAGTTGAAGATTACTTTTTATAAGTATAGATAAATTTAACTTTGATTGAATGTTGTAGAGTTTGAAGATTACTTTTTATTAAATATTTAAATAATGTTATTAAATCATAAATATTTAATATTATTATTTTCTCAATACGCCGTCTATGATATTCTTGCAGAATATGTGCTTATTAGAATTTTATTAATTTATTAACTAAGATGTTAGTATTTATTTTTAAATTCTTTATCAATTACAGTTTACAATATCAATTACAAATATATAATTAGTTAATACTATATTTTTTCAAATAATAATATGTCTTGAAAACTTAATAAAATATAAGATTTAATAGTAATTCTTATGTAGATATATTTATCAAACATTAACATTTAATTGATGATAATTAATTTTAATTTGTAAATCTAATTAAAACCTAAGAAGGAATGAAGTACTTACTCCGCGAGAATTTTTTTATGAATAATATTTGAACTCCATATCTCTAATTATGAGTAGATCATATACAATTTCTTCATATTACATTCGTTAGTGACTTTTATAAATCAATCATGGTGTTGAAAAACACTGCAGTGATGCTTCCTTTCGTATTCATTAATGAAATTTTAAGATTGTGCCAACTCAGTTGATAAGAGTTAAAGGTTGTAATTGATACATACATATATATATATATATATATATATATATATATATATATATATATATATATATATATATATATATATATATATATATATAGGGATGTTTCGATAAAAGTGACTTTTTCAATAAATTCGTTAAACTTTTAATCTTGTATATAGGGATGTTTCGATAAAAGTGATTTTTTCAATAAATTCGTTAAACTTTTAATCTTGTACAATCCTACTCAGTACTCCATCACTCTCTTGTTCTATTATGTAATTATCATATTAGTTTCTAGTTTTAACTTCTTTTTTTTATGGACTCTGTCCATTCATGAATCTATTATTACTGTTCTTCTCTTTCTCTTAACCTTTGTTCTTAAAAGTAATCTTCTTTAACCACACCCCGGATTTGGTTATTCATAGTTCTTTTCTCAGAACATTTAACCTAAAAAATTTCCTAGGAATTTACAGGTTAATCCATCGATACGTTTTAAGAAGCTAAGAGACTAACCATATACTAGGTAATATAGATTCATGAAAATTTTAATAAATTTACATAAATTTTAAGTAATTAACCTATTACAAGTAACACACATAATTTACATATATGGGAAGTTTACTAGAAACATAAATATGAAAACTTACATTATTTAGAACAGAGTGAAGTTTCCCTTTCGAGAAACCCGAAAAGCCAAAATAAAGAACTGAAAACTTTTTTATATTCAAACTTTATAATTTTAAAGAGGAAAAAGGTTTGACTTTTTTGGAGATTTTAGAATATTGATGGTTGTGGATTTCTTCGCCTTTTTTCGCCTTCTACTTTTCCTCTTCTGATAATGTCTTCTTATATACACACTTCTGGACTTCAAACTCCGGACTTCAAAATGAAAAAGAATCTTATCTTTTCCGTCGGGTACGCATTGGGCCCCATCGCACATGAAATGATTCCTTCTTTCTGCATTATTATCAGTCCTTTGTCTGAAGTATTGTCTGTCAATACTTATCTCTTACCTATAATTTTTTTTAAAGTAAAGACGCGTCCCAACAGTTTTTCCACATGTGCGGTAGTGAGTAAAGTGGGACTCACATTTTTTGACAAAAGAGGCATTCCTCTTTAAAACTATTATAATAATATATTTTTAAGTGTCTAAATTATGTAATGCAATTGAATCAAAACTCATACCAGAGTCATCATCGTTTGGGTCTTGAGCAAATTGCATTGAGTCTGAAATATTATCCGAATTATTTGGGCTTGAAATAGAATCTTGTCTTGGGCTTTATATTGAGCTTGGGTTTATATGTTTATCTTTTTCTTGTTGTTGTTTAAGTAATTTTTCTACAGTTTGGGTTATAAGAGATTCTAGATCTTTATTTTTTGGGGATTTTTTGATTTTTTGTCTAAGAGTCTGGTTAAATGAAAGAGGTAACCTTCTGCTGGAAGATGAACCTTCATCCTTTTCACTTTTTGGCAAAGTGACAGCCATCAACGGGTTTGAGAAGTCTTTACCGGCTACCGTTTGAACCGGACTACCTGTATCTTCATCCGATATAGTGGATTTCTTAACATTCAGTGGGAATGCACACCCATCTCATCCATTTTTATTTGGGATGGAAAACCTTGTATATCTTTCTGAGTTTGTACATCTTGTTTAGTCTTACCTTTGCTTTCCATTCTTTGGAGTCTTTCCCTGAGCTTGGCATTTTCTTGTGTTAGAGCTTCATTTCATAGATTTAGCCTTCTGAATGCTTCGGTCATGGATGAGCAATGATCACAGAATATTATTTTGTCTGTATCTTTTTGGATGTTGTATTGTGGAGTTTTATCTGGGTTTTGTCTAAGGGCTGGAGAAATATAGTAGTTTGGCCCTAATATCCCTCTAGCATAGTTTAAAGCTTCTGTAAAATCATTAAAACCTTTAAAAAGGGGTTTTTGAAGACCTTTAATAGAGTCTAAAACTTCTATCCATGTCTGAAAAACACCATTTGTTTTACCATGAATTACTACATAATATTTAAATCTATTTTCTTTATTTTTGCTAGTAAAATAATATCCTAAAGCATTTAAAACATCAATTACATATTTAGTTTCTTTTTTATTATGTGCTATCCATATATTATCTATGAGGCATGTTTGCTGTTTGTCTAGTTGACGGTTAGATAAGTGTCTGAATGTCCAGCTAGACGGCTCGTATGCTTAAGTTTTGTTGTCCAAACTGCAGTCTTTCTATTCTAATTTCATCAATTTTATCTAGAGGTTTAAAATCCAAATTTGATAACATTGTCTGTTTGTAAGAGTCTACAAAATCTGAGGTTGAAGGTTGAACCCTTTTACCTTTGTCTGGTAGTAGAGGTCTCATTCTGTAAAATTTAAACTTTGATCAGTAATCTACTCAGTTGATCAGTTGATCTGCAATACTATTATCATTTCGCTTGATATGCTCAAAAATTATAGAATGATAAATTGATATAGTATCTAAAAAATTTAGCCATCGTCTTCTACTGCTAGTTTTATCATTAATTTTTTGATGGAATTTTGCTTTAGCTTCACAATCTGTTCTTATTAATTTTTCTGGTTTATTTAGAATATAAATTCTTAAACTATTTAAACGATATATTACAGCTAAAATTTCAACATCTATACTTGCTTTATTACCCTTTTCTTTGAATTTTTCACTTTAGTAAGCACATATTTCTTCTTCTTGTTTAGAACTGTATTTATGTGGTCTTGATTTTAATACTGCACCCCATCCCTCAAAACTTTCATCTGTCTCTATTATTAAATAATCTGATTCTAATGGCATATTAAGATCTGGAATATTTTTTATTTTTTCTTTTATATTTTGTACTAATTTTATGTCTTCAATATTAAAATTTCTTTGTCCCTTAGTTCCTGTCTTAGAGTATAATAATTCTGCCATTTTTCCTAAATCTTTAATAAAAGGTCTTGTATAATTAATTATACCTAGGAATTTTTGTAAATCTTTTAAATAATTTATCTGGCATGTCTAGAGCTTTTTTAGCTATATGAGGTTGTAGTTTAACCTTTCCTTCTCCTAAAGTAATTCCTAAAAAGTTTATATAGTTTTTACATAATTCTATTTTCTTTTTGCTAATTATTATTCCATTACTAACAAATAGCCTAAAAATTGTTTGTAAATGTCCTAAGTGTTCTTTTATATCTTTACGAAATACTAAAATATCATCTACATATACTAAAATAAATTTTTTATATTCTCCAAATATTTGATCCATTTTTCTTTGGAAGATTGGAGGTGCGGTTTTTAACCCAAATGACATAACTAACCATTCAAAATGTCCTTCGGGACAGGTAAAAGTTGTCCATTCTATACTATCTTGATGCATTTTTATCTGCCAATATCCTGACTTACAATCAAATTTACTAAAAATTATTTTTCCTTGGATTCTATTTATTAATTCTGTTTTGTCTGATAAGTTATAACCGTCCGTTCTAGTATTATCATTAGTCTTTTGTAATTTATAACCATTCTAGCTTTTTCTCTAACTATTTAACTATGATTTCTTACCATAAATGCTGCAGATCTATGTTTTGAAGTAGATCTTCTTATTACTCCTAATTCTAATAGTTCTTTAATTTGTATTTTAAATCTTCTTGATCTTGATTTGTAGCTTCTATTGAGGCTGTTTTTATTACATATTCTGGGTTTATTATATCTAACTTGCATACTATGTGATTATTCTCCCAATGTTTTAAGGGTTTTTCTCCTATTATTTCTATTTGATCTAAAATTTTTACTATATTATCAAGATCTCGTTGGTTCTTTATTTGTCCTATTTGATTAATTCCTATCTTAAAATTATATAATTTTGTTTCCATTTCTATTAGAACATAGTTTTTATTAACTATTTCATCTTCTTTATCTATCTCTAGTATATTCTCATATAATGTATTGCATTCTGTTTTAGTACATTGTGTGTTATTTTCATAATTCTCACAACATTTTTCTTTATGTCTTATTTTAATATTAATTTTATCAGTTAAGACAAAAGTATAAGTAATGTTTTTCATAAAAAGTATCTCATCTTTTGTTATTAAAGTTCCTCCTTTATTGTATAGTATGAAATCTAATCCTAACACAAAATCTACTTTTATATCTAAATCTCTTACCCATATCTTATCCATCTTATAGGTAGGTTTATAGAATTTTGAACAAGTATTTAAAAAACTTATTTGTGCTCTATCTATGTAGTATCTATATATATATTATGTGTTCCATCCATTTGCATAGCTGCTAGTGGTTTTTCTAAAGTTTTTATTAATTCTGGAGGTACAATTTTTTTATTTAAAATACTTTTGGTACATCCTGAATCTATTAATGCTAAAGTCTCTATTTCATATTTTTCAATTTGAAGTTTTGCTAATATTTTAACAGTATTTATATTTTTATCTAAATTACACATTAAAGTATTAGATTCTTCATTCATTAATTCTTGATTATCTAGTGGTAGTTCTTGTTCAACATTTTTTCCTTTTTCTAATCTTACTATTCTTTCTTCTAACTCTTTAACTTTTGCTTCTAATACTAATACTTTTAAATTTATTACAGGTTCATTTGTATGTACCTCTTTTCTTTTCTGAGTTATTATTCCTAATTGTGTTTCTATACAACTTATACATCCTTCTATAAAGCATTTATTAAATTTAGCTCTTTTATATTTACTTGGATACCATTTACACCAATTTTATGGATTGCTGTCTAATCCTGTATCTTTTTCAAAATTATGTTCACATTCTATTATATTCATAAAATTAAATTTTAAGTCATCTATATTTAAATTTTCTATTCCTATTTCATTAATTAATTCTTCTCCTTCTGAACTAGAAGAATCTTCTTCTTTGTTATTCTCATCTATATCAATACTTACTATAGAGTAGATGCTTTCATTATCTGACATATATTCATCTACATTTATAATGTTTCGTTAAATTCTTCTACTAATTGAGCATTTCTAGTCTTAACATTATATCTTTTAGGACAAGTATTTGCTAAATGTTCTATACTTCCACATGTAAAACATTCTAACTTATTTTTATAATTTCTATCTGTTCTATATTTTCTAACATGTCTATCCCTATTCAAATATTGTTTCCTTGCTGAAGATTTTCTAAGAAAATATCCTTTTTTATTATATCTCTTATTGTTTTGTGGGTTATATTTCTTATACTTTTTTTTATATTGATTTTTATCATAATTTTGGGTTGTATAAATTATATCTTTACAGAAATTCATTTCATTTTGCTTTAATTGTATTTGTATTTGTAAATTAGTACATTTTTCTTTTAATATTTCCGTTATATGTTATATTCTATGTCCTATTGACTACTTTGCTTGAGGGTTTTGTGCTACTCCTCTTTTAATCCATCTTTCTTCTATTTCTCTTCCTAAACCTCCTGGTAGTTTGTTAAATAATTTTTTACCTAAATCTTGGTCAAAGGCATTTCCACTAATTGTACAATAATAGAAATAATCATTTAAAAATTTCTTTATATAATACCAATTACTTATACTTAATTGTTCTAGTTTTATTACTGCATTTCGTTGTAAAGCTACTAATCTACTATTTGAGTCTTCTCCTGTTATTAATGTATGTATTTTATTTGTAAAATTATATGGGTTTGGTTCTAATGATACTAAATACTGAAATTCTGATGGGAATTCTACTTTATAAGATTCCCATAGAGCTTTGGTTGATTCTCCTAGGAATGTTTCTAAGTATTTATACATTGTTTCAGAATCAGTTTCTGTATAATTTTTTATAAAATCTGCTACTACTATTCCTTTCCATAAGTCTATTACTGAATTCCATCTTTGTGGATCATGTGCCGCTATATTTAAAATTTTTCCTTTACTTCCTCCTTCTTGGAGTATTATTGGTTCTTCTATAGGCATTCTTTTTCCCATAGGTTTAACTTCTGTTATTGGAGTATCTCCTTGTCTATATACTCTTCTACGTGGTATATTTCCTGTGCTATTATCTGTAGTATATCCTTGTTCATTTGTTCTTTGGAATGGACTACTAGAACTTGCTGTTTCCATTAATTCTTTTTGACTTAGTATGGATTCTAACTCAGATATTTCACTATCATTATCTTGTATTTCTGTCATTATATTATTGACTTTTTCTAATTTATCTTGTAGACTCTTTTCTAATCTATATCCTTTATTATCGATTCTTTGTTCACATATTTTAAAATGA
Source organism: Solanum arcanum (assembly GCA_027789145.1). Taxonomy (NCBI): domain Eukaryota; kingdom Viridiplantae; phylum Streptophyta; class Magnoliopsida; order Solanales; family Solanaceae; genus Solanum; species Solanum arcanum. The sequence continues at coordinate 37,461,308 of CM050935.1, forward strand.
GATATTGTTTGTTTTAAATTTAAGTCTTTTAATTTACATCCTTTACATGTAAATAATCTATTCTTATTGTTTTTACTTATTTCTTTAGTTTTTTCTATAGTTAAATCTATTGCAAAATCTTCTTCTAATATTATTTCTATATTCATTCCTTCTAAAGGCATTTCTTCTACAACACTTTCTTCTTCAAAGTCTTTTTGAGCTTCGTAATTGTAATATGTAAATCTAATTGAAGGTTCTCCTTTAGAATTTGTATATATTAAATGAGCATCTGGTATTAATGCTTCTTTTTCTTTGAAATCTCCTAATTTCCATTCTAATCCTGCATATTCTTCAGGATTTATTTTTATAGGTTTTATTAATTTTATCCCTTTATTTCCCATTACTTCTACTACATCTTTTATTTGTAATTTAAATCTAGTGTTACTATTATTTGTCATTTTTCCTAAAAATCCGACACACATTAATAAATTCTTTCCACTATGCATTTCGTCATATCCTTTAGTTTGTATTCCTATTCTTATTTGGGTTCCAAATTCATTTAAATTCATCATAAAATCTGGACTTATGTAGAAAATTCCTCCATTATTAGTCATATCTACTTCTGTTAATCCTATAATTGCCTTTTTTATGTCTGACCATCTATCATCATATATTGTAATTAATGTCTTTGTTCCTAAGTTTTTTTCTAGTTAATCCTTTAATTCCTATAACTATTAATCCTATATGCATTAAGTCTTTTTTAACATGTTTTATTTCTTTTACAAATTCAGAGTTTATGAGTGGTAGAGATACAAAATTCTTTCCTAATACTGATAATTGTTCTTCTCTATATGACACGACCCAAAAATGGGCGTGATGGCGCTCGTCTTATCCCACCAAGACAAGTCAGCCTAAAACTCAACCATTACAATAAAGTGCGGAAGTAAAATATAAGTAACTTAATAAAATCCCCAAAACCTGGTAGTCACGTGTACAAGCCTCTAAAGTATTACAATTGATTCAAAAAAAACTCAAGTCTCAAAGGAACTTGTTTCTAGAATAGAACAAGATCATAATTAAGGAGAAGAAAGTCTGCTGCGATGGAAACAGCTACCTGACAAATCTCCAAGAAGCCTCGGAAAAGAAGAGAATGACAAGTACCACAAAAATCCAGGCTTATAACCAACAAAAATTTGTAGAAGCAAGGGGTGAGTACCAAACCACACGGTACTCAGCAAGTAAACGTCTAAACACAAGCTAAGGTAATGAAATACGGGTACTCCTACCACCCCCAACCGAACCTCCACAACTACAACCTGCATAAACATCAGCCGAACCTAACAACTCACAGTTTACATAGAACGTAACTCAACAAAAACATTTAGACAAATTACACATCCTCCACAACAACACTTTAACAAATTACATATCCTCCACAATAACACTTTAACAAATTATATATCCTCAACATCAACACTTAAACAAATTAGATATCCTCAATAGCAACACTTCCACAAATTTACATATCCTCAATAACACACTTCAACAAATTACATATCCTCAACAACAACACTTCAACAAATTATATATCCTCAATAACAAGCTCAGATTCAACAATCACAAGTTCCGCAAAGGCAATCACTAGATCAAAGAAACACAATATCAAGTTCACTAATGATAAGTATGTGCAATGTAATGGAATGCAATGTCAAGTATAATGATGCATGTCCGACCTAGTGATACACACCCATTGTCTCTCGATCCGGGACCCATGGGGGACATATCTGTCCATGCATCTGTCGCGGCGCACGACACGACCCTCGATAATAGTAACCATCGCGGCGCGCGATACGTTCCTCGAAATATAGTATCCATCGCGGCGCGCGATACGTCCCTCGAAATGGTAAATCCTCTTTAAGTTATCATTCTTTCTCAATGCACATAACACTTTCACAACCATGTCTCAGAATAATGCAATGACATGTTCACACAAATAATGAGAAGATGACCATTTTCATAACATTGCACAGTTCACAACCACACAAGCATGAAATCACATCAACAATGATTTAACAAGCCATCAAACTTTTCTCAACACATCACACATAAATAATTAATCACATCGCCTTTTCTTATCCCTTTTATTTCATCATTAGAATAAATCAATGTGGACAAGTCAACCCATCACCAATCCCGTTACTCCCAAACATATATCACAAGGAAATACACGCATTCCATACACTTAACAAGAGTTTAGAAATCCACTTGCCTCAAATAGTCGAACAATGACTCTAGAACTTGAGCCTTCTCTTTTCGTTGAGCTTCCAAATCAATGCAATCTATTCAAGTACATATTCACTATAAGATTTCAAAGCTTAAAACATCCCTATTATTATAGGATTAGCCTAGACCCAAAAGATCACCCAAATCTATGATCAAGTTTCTATGTTTCAAGCTTAAAGTTAAGTTCCAACTCTTGTCCAATATCATAACTCAAATGGTATGTATATGATATGATAGATATAATATTTAATTACCTATCTCAATATGTCAAAACTTAACTCATAGTGTGATAATAATAATAAAATTAAGTCAAGTTACCAATCACCCACGGATAGAACACCACCTCCGAACCTAAGGATCCATCCGTCTTCATTGTATCTCCAATTCTATCAATCATTACATATCCTTTATTAATTAAATCATCAATAATCAAATTATCTACCCAATATAATAATTTGATGATTTTAAGACATTTAAAAAAAAGAAGAAAAAAAATAAACACAAACAGTAAGTTAATAATCTTCTTCACTCTTTGGTTTAAAATATATTGCCCCTACATCAATCATTGGCAACATGATTACCCAATGATTTGGAAAGAATTGTTATATCACAGAATCCAAAGAACAGTTATATTCCATTGTAAATTCAACAATATTATATTAAATAGTGTTCCATTAATGTCTAACCAAAATTTTATATAACAAAATTCAAGATTTGCACATGGCGATGAAAAATTGCTAACAATTCTTACCTGTATTCGATGCCCTCGCCTCCGACACAACCTAACTCAGGTAATTTTCCCCCTTTCTTATTATCTTTATTTATTTTCATATATATAAATATTAAAACCTACTACTTATTTAGTATATAAGGGTCAAATAATATTGAATCTTAAATAATTTATCACTTTAGCCCGTTAACTATTGATTCAGTCCATTATCTACAATTACCCATCAATTAATTAACTCAATTTAAACGTATAGTTCAAGATTCTCAAAAATAATGTACGGGTCATTACATTATTCACCACTAAAAACCATGTTCGTCCTCGAACATAAGGAAGAAGAAGAAAGAATAACCAACGTTACCATAAGTCTAAGTTATGACCTACCAGTCGATGTTCATCTCTCTAGGTGAGCTCATCCTTAAGACCATTCCCTCACGATCAACTACAAAGAAATGAACTTTCAAATAAAACTTTGGGAGATTTTTATATCAAGAGTGATTATCAAGCCACAAACTAACCAATGAACTCAATATAAATTGAAACCTACTAGACCATAATACATCCATCAAGACAAATCTTTTCTCACATAACCAAAATAACATTCTGAACAGATACGAACTACTACCAGAAGTGAACTTTAGCTAAGAACCACAGTCATAACACACAAGCCATCGCATATCTTATCAAGATTTCCTTTCCACAACACAATCTTCCCACAAACTTAAGTTATAAAAGTTTGATGTTTAGACATCGAATACTCACCAAGGGATAATCAAACATATCTAATCCAAAGAAGAACAAGATCAAGTAAGCACCCTACAAATGGTACACGCTAGGATGCATAACCTTTTACAACACTGTCGGATAACCGTAACTATTCACAAAAGCTCTTTTGTAAGTTCCCATAAGCAAGGTTGTACATATAAAAATAATGATATATTTCTAATTTTTCAAACAACATCAAATATGTCATAACTGAAGTGAACAAGTCTAACCAAGGATCCTACCTTATCAAGAAGATATAAGAGGATCGGTACATCCGATCCACCACTAGAATCCACCCATAGATGTAGAAAAACACACGAGTATATGGAACGAATCACTCTCTAAACCTTTTTTTTAAACGAAGTAGGTTGTTACCTAAAAATGTACAAAATCAAGGCCGGATAACATAAGATACTCTTTTCATAGTAAACATATCAAACAATTATAGTTAAATGACTCCATATCAGATTTTTTTTTAGCTGCCCACATTCAACTAGCCTGATATCATTACAATCTTACACATACTCGATTGTCAAACTCCACATACTTCTCACAATATTCCATCGAAGTCAACACTCTTAATATCAACAAACATCATAACCACAACATCCATTTACCTTACTCTCAAACTATCACTAGTTTCAAAGTCTTCTTAGCAAATAAATTATAACCTCCAAAAATATTGAACTATGACTTTCTCTCTCTCTCTCTCTTTCCATTTAAGTATCACATGATAAATAAGAGTCTCATCCAAGGGTGATAACACAAATTTCAATCCCCTCAAATCCTCATTAAATTATGTAAAAGGTCCACACCGTTAAACATCAATAAGTTACCTATTATAATTTGAACAATCTAGCTCGACATAACTACATAGAATCTTCCACATATAGTTATCTGTCACCCAACCAAAACTCAACCTTTAGAAAAGTCTATGATAACTTCTTAGTAAGTTTGTACAGAACTAGTTCATATCTCACAGTCATATCTAACCTCATAGGAAAAAAAAATCAATAAATCCTTCAACTACCAACCAAGGGTTTATACGAGAGGTCTTATTCCTTCACTTTTCTTAGATTCTTTCCATGGCATAAAATTCTAAAAATCTTGAACCCTTAAATACGCCATTCTCTTTTTCCTTTCGCTGACTTGATTACTAGTCTTATCCTTTTACCAACAATTCATGATATATTGAAACCCCAGTTAAGTATAACAATCAAAAATAACAAAATTTACTAATCAAATTATTTTTGAGTCATTCCAAGTGCTTCATACTCCAAGTGATCGATCATTTCTTACCTTAACCATTCATACCTTGACTAAACACACTATCATCAATCTAAACTCACCATGAAAAACTTGAATTTTGAATCCAACTTTATAACTTGATCCTTTTATCTATCAACATTAGCTCATACCTTGAAGATTTTTATGAATTTATGTATCCTACCTTGTCATTGATCGCCTTTCCGTCGATCTTATCATATTCTTCGCCAAAAATCCTACCATACTCCTTTCCAAACTCAAAATCACAAAAAGAACTAATCATCATACTCTAGTTGAACGTCCGTACACTCATTTCTCTAGTTTTATCTAATATTTCTTTTTAAACCAATCAGTTGATCTTGTGACACTATATATTATCATAATTAGGCAAAACAAGTGAAATTACGTGTCTCTGAACTCAATTATCCAAATTCCTCTGAAGATACACATTAACCCTTGCAATCAAAGTAAATCCTATTTGTCTCCTCGCACTGAAGCTAAGCTACATACCACTAATTCTTTTCATCACGACTTTAGCTTCTTTCAATTCTATTCGAGTGGTGACCCTACATCTCATACAACTTTTCATAAAATCATACTACTTACCAAATAGTAGTAATCATAATCTTAGATAATTAAAAGTCATCATTACCATATAAAATCCACAACAAACCTTACCGTATAGTTGCATTTCAATCCTAATTCATCGTAAAAATTTATTACCATCATGCTTAGTTAGATCTTGTCATCACCACGAATTCAACCTTGCCATCAACATGACATCCCAAACCTAGATGTGCAAACCATCCAAGGGACTCACTCAATTTACGCGCATATTATTTCTAAAATGCTCCAATTTCATTCACTCAAGTATACTCACTAAGACTTTCTTTAGTTATAAATTTGTCATTCCGATATCAATCTACTCATTTTGAGCTTAAGATAAAATTATTTGACCTCATTTAGAATTTTGGGATACACTTCATTACCTAAATGTATTTATATCATACCAAAGATCTATCACTAAAATTTCCTTATAATTAATGCTTTAACTCATTCATGTGTAGTAACAAGCTAGCTGGTTTCTCAAATGTGAATACAACATCGAATCTCATTATACGAGCATGTGATATAACTGATAACTTTTTGAGTATTTAGTAATCGCACTTGACATCAACGTATTCATTTTCATGTACCATTAGTACCATTTCGTGAAAAATCCATTACATCCACCACTAGAACATATCATATCTATTGAGAAGATCATTTCCAAATAGGTCACACACTTCATCCATCAAATAGCTGTAAAATATTACCCGATTAGTTTTGTATCTAACCCAAGCTATATATATTCTTTCGTAAGCAAGGTCAATATCAAAAGTAACACACTCCATAATTCTAACCAAGTACCCATCAGTACCATTGTAATAGTCGTATCATGACGTTCTTTGGTATACACTCAATATGTGAAACCACAGAAGGGATTCTGACCTGAATTGGTGCAACATCATTTGCTAAGAAACCCATTAATGGTATGACAACTATATCAATTGTATTACACTATTATTATCTAGTCAATTCTTCAAACATTTAACTTTTAATTGTCGAACCACTCCATATTTTGCTTATACCAGATAAGTACTATATTTATTATTATTATTTTACAATGATAACTAACCTTACTCAACTCTTTCAGATATGATCACGCATTCGTTTCATAAGTATATCATTTTCACCTTAATACCAGATCTAACATCAAACCAATACACGACATGCCAATGATTCACAAAAGGAACTACGCACGAGTCATCACATAAATGAGAACGAATGGAGTGAGGCGATAAGAATAAAAAATGGGACCAAGTACGCACAATAGAGATCCAAGAAGTGAAGATATTTCCTAAAAGTCACTACAGCCTCTCGAAGATAGGTACAGACGTCTCCGTACCGATCATCGAGACTCTATTTAGACTCGACTTGTACACACGTGAGACCTATGAACCTGGGGCTCTGATACCATTTTGTCACGACCCAAAAATGGGCGTGATGGCACTCGTCATATCCCACCAAGATAAGTCAGCCTAAAACTCAACCATTACAATAAAGTGCGGAAGTAAAATATAAGTAACTTAATAAAATCCCCAAAACCTGGTAGTCACGTGTACAAGCCTCTAAAGTATTACAATTGATTCAAAAAAAAAACTCAAGTCTCAAAGGAACTTGTTTCTAGAATAGAACAAGATCATAATTAAGGAGAAGAAAGTCTGCTGCGATGGAAACAGCTACCTGACAAATCTCCAAGAATCCTCGGAAAAGAAGAGAATGACAAGTACCACAAAAATCCAGGCTTATAACCTACAAATTTTTGTAGAAGCAAGGGGTGAGTACCAAACCACACGGTACTCAGCAAGTAAACGTCTAAACACAAGCTAAGGGAATGAAATACGGGTACTCCTACCACCCCCAACCGAACCTCCACAACTACAACCTGCATAAACATCAGCCGAACCTAACAACTCACAGTTTACATAGAACGTAACTCAACAAAAACATTTAGACAAATTACATATCCTCCACAACAACACTTTAACAAATTATATATCCTCAACATCAACACTTAAACAAATTAGATATCCTCAATAGCAACACTTCCACAAATTTACATATCCTCAATAACACACTTCAACAAATTACATATCCTCAACAACAACACTTCAACAAATTATATATCCTCAATAACAAGCTCAGTATTCAACAATCACAAGTTCCGCAAAAAGGCAATCACTAGATCAGCAAAACACAATATCAAGTTCGCTAATGATAAGTATGTGCAATGTAATGGAATGCAATGTCAAGTATAATGATGCATGTCTGACCTAGTGATACACACCCGCTGTCTCTCAGTCCGGGACCCATGGGGGACATATCTATCCATGCATCTGTCGCGGCGCATGAAACGACCCTCGATAATAGTAACCATCGCGGCGCGCGATACGTCCCTCGAAATATAGTATCCATCGCGGCGCGCGATACGTCCCTCGAAATGGTACATCCTCTTTAAGTTATCATTCTTTCGCAATGCACATAACACTTTCACAACCATGTCTCAGAATAATGCAATGACATGTTCACACAAATAATGAGGAGATGACCATTTTTATAACATTGCACAGTTCACAACCACACAAGCATGAAATCACATCAACAATGATTCAACAAGCCATCAAACTTTTCTCAACACATCACACATAAATAATTAATCACATCGCCTTTTGTTATCCCTTTTATTTCATCATTAGAATTAATCAATGTGGACAAGTCAACCCATCACCAATCCCGTTACTCCCAAACATATATCACAAGGAAATACACGCATTCCATACACTTAACAAGAGTTTAGAAATCCACTTGCCTCAAATAGTCGAACAATGACTCTAGAACTTGAGCCTTCTCTTTTCGTTGAGCTTCCAAATCAATGCAATCTATTCAAGTACATATTCACTATAAGATTTCAAAGCTTAAAACATCCCTATTATTATAGGATTAGCCTAGACCCAAAAGATCACCCAAATCTATGATCAAGTTTCTCAGTTTCAAGCTTAAAGTTAAGTTCCAACTCTTGTCCAATATCATAACTCAAATGGTATGTATATGATATGATAGATATAATATTTAATTACCTATCTCAATATGTCAAAACTTAACTCATAGTGTGATAATAATAATAAAATTAAGTCAAGTTACCAATCACCCACGGATAGAACACCACCTCCGAACCTAAGGATCCATCCGCCTTCATTGTATCTCCAATTCTATCAATCATTACATATCCTTTATTAATTAAATCATCAATAATCATCTACCCAATATAATAATTTGATGATTTTAAGACATTTAAAAAAAAGAAGAAAAAAAAATAAACACAAACAGTAAGTTAATAATCTTCTTCACTCTTTGGTTTAAAATATATTGCCCCTACATCAATCATTGGCAACATGATTACCCAATGATTTGGAAAGAATTGTTATATCACAGAATCCAAAGAACAGTTATATTCCATTGTAAATTCAACAATATTATATTAAATAGTGTTCCATTAATGTCTAACCAAAATTTTATATTACAAAATTCAAGATTTGCACATGGCGATGAAAAATTGCTAACAATTCTTACCTGTATTCGATGCCCTCGCCTCCGACGCAACCTAGCTCAGGTAATTTTCCCCCTTTCTTATTATCTTTATTTATTTTTATATATATAAATAATAAACCCTACTACTTATTTAGTATATAAGGGTCAAATAGTATTGAATCTTAAATAATTTATCACTTTAGCCCGTTAACTATTGATTCAGTCCATTATCTACAATTACCCATCAATTAATTAACTCAATTTAAACGTATAGTTCAAGATTCTCAAAAATAATGTACGGGTCATTACACTATAATGTCTATATAGTTGAGATTTTGAATTTTTATTATATAAAACTTTTGGATTCAATAAATTTAATTGATTTTGTTGGAAGCTTTGTATATCTTTATCTGTATCTATTATTTCTTCTAATTGTTGATTATTTTCTTCCTTTGTCTTTCTATTTAATATTCTTGAAAAAAAAATATTGCTTATCATATTTTGGGAGTAACTTGGTTTTGATCTGTTTTGTCTTTTATCTCTTGGTCTAGTTGGAAAAATATCCATTTTTCTGTTTTTTAATTATTTTTTCTTTTTGAGGAGTAATTTCTATTTTATTTAACTTTTCTATTAATTCTTCTATTCCAGCTGTGTTTATATTTTTACCTTCTACTTTTTCTTTAAAGTTTTTATCTATCTTATTATGTAGTTGTAATAAGATATTATTATATTGTTCTGTTGTATAATAATTTGATCTGATTTTGAAGATGGACTAAAATCTTTATAATCTGATGGAAGGGCTATTCTTTTTTCTATTAATTTTATCGCTTCTCTTTATGTCTCTGACCCTACTAAATCTATCATGAAAGAACTATTTCTTTTATTGATGCTAATTCTGTCTTTATTTCTTGTATTTTTATTATCAATGTATTACTAACTTTTTCTTTAGATTTATTTTTTAACTCGTTTAATTTTTTACTTAAATCTACTCCTTGTTCCTTGAGGTAATCTAAATTATTTTCTATCTTACTAAAAAGTTATTTTTGTTTATTTTGCGTTTCTTTTTGTTCACTAAAATATTTTTATAATTTTGTTATTTGATTCTTTTATTTTTCACTGAGATTTATTATTAAATATATTAAAGTATTATATTGAGGGTCTTTTGTATGTAAGCAATGATTTCGTATATACATATATATATATATATATATATATATATATATATATATATATATATATATATATATATATATATATATATATATATATATATAAGCTTTGATTGCTTTTTCTGCTCTTTGTAATATTATCCAATATTCAAATCTTATACTTCTAGCAAATGGAAGATTTCTCATAAGATGTTTTTGATTTTAAAATTTATAGATATAAGATGTCTTATTAATTTTTGTTCTTATATTTTAGCTAAGACAAATATATAATCTAATTTATTAGTTATTTCTTTTTTAAATCTTGTAGTTTTTAGGTCTTTTAATAATATATCTGCTTTTACATATAAATCTTGTAATTCTCTTTTAACCTTTTTATATTCTCTTGTATTTTTATATGGTCTTCTCATATATTAGCCTACAGAATTATAGTAATAAGGATTATTTTTAATTATTTTAATTCTTTCTCTTACTTCTTTTATTTCAAACTCTACTTGATTTAATTCTTCCCTAATTTGTCTTTGAGATTGTCTAATAGTTTCTCTAAGTGTTTTTAAAGAATATTTATATTTATATGTTAAAGATAATCTTAGTTTTAAAGTAAATAGATGGCTTTCTAAAGATTCTTTATATATATATTTTAACTATTTTTAAATGTTTTCTATTGTAAAATAAAGTTCTATGGTAAGCAAATGTTTTTCTAAAATAATAATCTTTTTTCATATAAGGTCTTTTAGATTTAAGGCTCTGATACCAATATAGGAATGTTTCGATAAAAGTGGCTTTTTCAATAAATTCGTTAAACTTTTAATCTTGTATATAAGGATGTTTCGATAAAAGTGGTTTTTTCAATAAATTCGTTAAACTTTTAATCTTGTACAATCCTACTCAGTACTCTTTCACTCTCTTGTTCTATTATGTAATTATCATATTAGTTTCTAGTTATAACTTCCTTTTTTTTATGGACTCTGTCCATTCATGAATCTATTATTACTGTTCATCTCTTTCTCTTAGCCTTTTTTCTTAAAAGTAATCTTCTTTAACCACACCCCGGATTTGGTTATTCATGGTTCTTTTCTCAGAACATTTAACCTAAAAATTTCCTAGAAATTTACAGGTTAATCCATCGATACTTTTTAAGAAGCTAAGAGACTAACCATATACTAGGTAATATAGATTCATGAAAATTTTAATAAATTTACATAAATTTAAGTAATTAACCTATTACAAGTAATTTACCAAACACACATAATTTACATATATGGGAAGTTTACTAGAAACATAAATATGAAAAACTTACATTATTTAGAACAGAGTGAAGTTTCCCTTTATACACACACAGATATATATGTGTATATATATATATATATATATATATATATATATATATACATATATATATATATATATATATATATATATATATATATATATAATTTGTGTTATTTTGGTCAAATTAAATATTCATTAAGATCTAAGTTTTCTTCAAAGACTATGTTTTTTTTTTCAAATTGCTCAAATTTCTTTGAAAAATTATTAGACCAATTTAATTCTTCAGATTCTCATTTATATTTGATCGTAATAATTTTCGGTCTCACACAAAGTAGTGATGTAAATTATTTGGTGAGTTCGTCAAATATTTAAAAAAGTTACAATTTCCCATGAATGATTTTGATTCAACATTCAATTCATTAATGAACTAAAACCGTTCAAATTTGACGCAATTTTTTTAAATCACTTGACTATGAAATTCACCGTTAAGAGAAAATATATCAAATCCCTTCTGAACTTGGCACAGAAACTCGCTTTATTACTTAAACTACACGGGTGTTTATATAGCCCCCTTAACATGTTTGATGTGAATTATTTTCAACCTTCCGAGCTACAGTCTCCTGTGTGTGTTGATACAACTTTGAAGGGCACGTAATTCATATTTTAGCATTTTTTAAAAATAAAATTTGGCCCTCCAACGGTAATATCCGACCCATTACATATTTGAATGTAAATCTTCTTTTTTATAGAACCCTAATTTTCCCTTCTCCTCACCAACCCAATCATCCATCCATGGTGACCTAATTCATGCTTTTTTTTCTTTATTTTTCTCAAATCTTAGCTCTTCAAACCTAAAAGTTGAATCTTTGAAGGAATAATTGTTCATCAAAATGTAAGCTTCAAACCTATTCTTCTTTTTATATTATTTTGATTTTTATTTCCTCCCTTTTTCTTGTTATCTGATTTTTTTTCCAGATTCTCGTTACTTCTTGCACAAAATTGTAGCACATAATGCGATCAATTAATTTGACAAATCTTTGTATGGAAGAAGATGATTATATTACGAAGAAAAAAATTTATTGTAATCATGGACTTGTGGTGCGTTTGAAAATATATTGGACTTCCAATAACCCTGGAAGAAGATATTGGTCATGTCCTTATTATTGGGTAAACATCATTTTTATTTATTTTATTTTAGCCGATTAAGAATTTGATTACTAATTCCTTCATCCTTTTTCATTATTGCAGGGTCCTAGATCTTGCAACTTTTGGTGTAGGAAGGATAAAGAGAATATTGATTTGAGGTCAAAATTTGTGATTCCTAAACTAATACAGAAATTAAGTGAGCTTGAGAATATAGTATAGTAGAATTGTCTCAAACCTCAGCCACTGCATTTGAATTGGTTGAGGATACTGAAGAAGTTGACAAGCCGAGAAGTTTCAAACAACATGATGATTGTCTAGGTATGAAGTTAAAAATGCTGCAAGAAGAGGTTAAGAAGATGAAAGTAATGCAGAATAGATGGAGAAGAACATGACAGAACATGCTTTTTTTTGTTGTAGCTTGTTGTTTTGTTATGGTAATAGCTATAAGCTATTGTTTCTGGGTGATGCATAAGAAGAAAGGTTCAATGAAGTTACCTTAAGCTCTGGATGTAGTGAGATCAGTGTTGGAGTAGTGTAGTACTGTTTATGTTGTAATCAATTAGGTGCAAGACTCTTTTGTAATGAAATGTAGGTTCTTCTTATTTTGTTAATGCAATTTGTTGGTTTATGTATTTCGTTTGTTTTTTATTTACAACTGCATTCACATTATTGCAGTCACAACTGCATAATTGTACTCGTAAAAGTAATGCAAATTGGTTGCACAATTGTTTCAAAAAGAGACAACTAAAATAACAAACTAATGCAACAGTCACAACTACATAATTATTTTAAACATAGATCAAACTAATGCAGTCTGTAACGACCTGTTTAGTCGTTTTGAGCAGCAGATTTTATTTCTGGAAAAACTGGCCAAGACTACAGACACCACGACGGACCGTCATAGGCACGACGGTCCGTCACAGAGGTTTCGTTCCATGACACTTAGAATTCTGAAATTTGGTACTGAAAATCGACTCTCTGAACTCCGTGAATCGGCGGGGCGGACCGTCACAGGGGTGACGGACCGTCCACGATCCACTTGAGTTTTAAGAGGCTGCGACGACCTGAGTGACGAACCGTCGCAGCATGATACCGTCACGCAGTCGCGTAGTCCCGAGAATCGGATTTCTTTCCACGTTTTAAGGGACGTTTTGGACTATTCTTTCCTTAATTATAAAGTTTGAGGGTTAATATTAATAAATCTAATTACTTGGGGGTTAAAATAGGTAACCTTAAGTTAATTAGTAGGTCATTATTACCATCTTTCATTCTTAATTATAGAATAATTAGGGTAAAAGAAAGAGGGTTTGAATAAGAAAAAGAGAAAAGAAGAGAGAGAGAGAGTCGAACAAGGAAGAAGAATATCAAAGCTTGGGAAATTGCTTGTTGATTCCAATTCTTCGGTGGAGGTAGGTTATGGTTTCTCTTACGATATTCGTAGTAAACTCTTAATAGTGAATGATATGTATTGATAGTATTGTGAACCCTTCTATATGCTTAAATTGTATGCTTGCATGAATATGATTATGAAATTGTGAATAAATAAGCATGATGAAGCTATTGAATCCCAAATCTTGATAAAACCCTAATTCACTTGTTAATGATGATGCCTTAGTATGAAAGAAGGCTTGATGAATTAGGGGATCGGGTGCCACGTTCCGGTACCAGGATAGAATGAATATATGGATCGGGTGCCACGTTCCGGTACCAGGATAGAATGAATATATGGATCGGGTGCCACGTTCCGGTACGAGGATAGAATGAATATGAGGATCGGGTGCCACGTTCCGGTACCAGGATAGAATGAATATGAGGATCGGAGTGTCACGTTCCGACACTAGGGTAGAATAAGGATCGGGTGCCACGTTCCGGTACCAGGATAGTATATGAGGATTGGAGTGCCACGTTCCGGCACCAGGATAGAAATAGAGGAGCGGAGTGTCACGTACCGACACAAGAGGAAGAAAGATAATGAATATACTCAATCTAATGAACTTAATTCCCAAATGAGTATGGTATTGAGGCTTGAGTCCTCATGTGTGAACTCGGTTGTAGCTATTGATGAATTCATGTTGAGTATTGTAGTTGATTTACATTATTATTGATATATACTGTTCCCTATTTTGAGTTGGCCGATGATATCTACTCAGTACTTGTGGTTGTACTGACCCCCTACTCTTTATGTTTTCTTCTTTGTTATTTGTGGAATCGACAAGAACGTTCCGTCAACTTCAACTCAAAGATAAATCGAGCAGTCTTCGTCACCTGGGTCTTGAGGTGAGCTAACGCTTCTAGCTTGGACTGGATCTTCTTCTTCAAGTCTGGATGCCTTGAACTTCCGGCATAGACTAGCTTTTATGTATTTTTAGCTTCTTAGACATTCCTAGTTTAGTAATTTGAGATAGATGTTCTTGTGGTGATGACTTCCAGATTTTGGGGATAATAATAATAGTTTTGGATTGTTTTATTAATGAGTTTAAGTCTTCCGCATTACTTTCTGTTGTTATATATTGAAATGATAAGGGTTAAATTGGTTGGTTCGCTCACATAGGAGGGTAGATGTGGGTGCGGTCGCGGCCCGTTTTGGGTCGTGATGGACTTGGTATCGAGCATTAGGTTCGTTGGTCTCATCACACAAGAAGCAGGTCTAGTAGAGTCTTAAGGAGCGGTAGGGGGGCGCCTTTACTTTTCCTTGAGAGGCTATAAGACTTTAGGAAAATTTCACTCTTTCATTCTTTCTTTCGTGCTACTACTTGAGTCCAATTGGTATCTAGGCGTCTGAATTAGTATCGACCATCTTCACTCTATTTCGCGGATGGTTAGAACTAGAGCAACGCAGCGCCAACAACAAAGACTGCAAGGCGAGCTTGGCGAGGCGACCCACTGGGTGGCTCGAGGAAGAACGGCGGCAAGAGGCCGTGGTAGAGGTCGTGGGAGGGCGTCCTCTAGAGGAAGAGGACGAGCACCTAGCCCATCCGATGCTAGGCGGTGACTCCTCCACCGGCCGAAGAGGTAGTAAGAGAGGGGGAGGACGGGGTGAATGAACAAGCGCAACATGAGGAATTGCCACCCCAACCTACCCCAGAGATGATCAACCAAGTACTTGCTTATCTTAGTGGATTATCTGATCAGGGTCGGGCACCTCCAGTAGTTTCTGCACCAACACCTCCGGTTTCAGAGATACGACATGCGGCTACTATGGATGCCTCATTGGAGATAGGCACATTTCCACGTCTGACTACTGGACCGATAATGACAAACGATCAGCACGAACTTTTCAGTAAGTTCTTGAAATTGAAACCTCCAGTCTTCAAGGGTGCAGAATCTGAAGATGCTTATGATTTCCTGGTTGATTGTCATGAGCTACTACACAAGATGGGGATAGTAGAACGGTTTGGCGTTGAGTTCGTAAGCTTCTCGGTTTCAAGGAACGCCAAAATGTGGTGGCGATCACATGTCGAGTGTCACCCGTCAGAGGCCACACCCATGACTTGGGCATCCTTCTCTACTCTGTTTATGGAGAAGTATATCCCAAGGACTTTGAGAGATAGAAAAAGGGATGAGTTCTTGAGTCTCGAGCAAGGTAGGATGACGGTTAACGATATGAGGCTAAGTTTCGTGCTTTATCAAGGTATGCCACTCAACTCTGTTTGAGTCCACAAGAACGGATCCGCCGTTTTGTAAAGGGGTTGAGGTCGAGTGCGGATTTCAGCCTTACGGTGGCGGCTACGGCAACATCCTTCCAAGAGGTGGTAGACTTTGTGATAGAGGTGGAAGGAGTGAAGCGGATGACTTCACCACTACATCGACATCAAAAAGGTTTCGAAGGGAGGTGAGTTTAATGGTTCTCACTCCAGAGGACGAGCTCGGAGGTTACTCAAGTCGACCAATTCGGTCTTCACTGGTGTAGTTGGGGTCCACCTCGAGCGGTCAACACTACTCAGAGACCTATGCATGAACCCCGAGAGTGTTATGGATGTGGGGAGGTTGGACACATTAAGAGGTATTGTCCAAACCAGAGTTCTGAGAACCCCGATAGCTAGAGGTAGAGGTGGTCATGGTAGAGGCCGTTTTTACGGAGGGCGTGGTGGTCGAGGTAATGGTGGTCACCAAAGCGGCCGAGGAGATGGGCAACCGGAGCCACTACCACGCAACATGGTAGGAAATGGACAGACGGGTGATAGGGCCCATTGTTACGCTTTCCTGGGAGATCTGAAGCGAGGCGTCGATCTTTGTCATCACAGGTAACCTTTTGATTTGTGATTGCATGGCTTCCGTATTGTTTGATCCTGGATCCACGTTTTCTTATGTATCTTCCTCATTTGCTAATGGTCTAAATCTACATTGTGAATTACTTGATATGCCTATTCGTGTTTCTACTCCGGTTGGGTAGTCCGTGGTAGTTGAAAGGGTATATAGGTCTTGTTTGGTGAATTTTGTGGGGAGCAACACTTATGTAGATTTGGTTATCTTAGAAATGGGTGACTTTGATGTAATTCTGGGTATGACTTGGCTTTCTCCGAATTTTGCGATCTTGGATTGTAATGCTAAAACGGTGACGTTAGCCAAGCTTGGGACAGATCCGTTAGTGTGGGAGGGTAACTACACTTCCAATCCGGTTCGTATCGTGTCCTTTCTTTGTGCTCAGAAGATGGTTAGTAAGGGTTGCTTAGCTTTCTTGGCACATCTTAGGGATGACACTACCCAAGTACCCTCAATTGAATCGGTTTTTGGATGTGTTCCCTGCAGATCTTCCTGGTATGCCACCAGATAGGGATATTGACTTCTGTATCGATCTTGAACCGGGCACACGCCCCATTTCTATACCCCCGTATAGAATGGCTCCCGCCGAATTAAGAGAGTTAAAGGCTCAACTTCAAGAGTTGTTGAGCAAGGGCTTCATTAGACCAAGTGCATCTCCTTGGGGTGCTCCGGTTTTGTTTGTAAAGAAGAAGGATGGGAGTTTTTCGGATGTGCATAGACTACCTGGCGGTTGAACAAGGTAACTATCAAGAACAAGTATCCTCTTCCTCGAATTGATGACTTGTTCGATCGATTACAAGGTGCTTGTGTCTTCTAAGATTGACTTGAGATCCGGTTATCATCAATTGAAAATACAGACGCGGATGTACCAAAGACCGCTTTTCGAACTAGGTATGGGCATTATGAATTTGTGGTGATGTCCTTTGGTCTTACGAATGCCCCTGCTGCGTTCATGAGTTTGATGAATGGGATTTTTAAGCCATATTTGGATCTCTTCGTGATTGTATTTATTGATGATATATTGGTATACTCAAAGAGCAAGAAGGAACATGAAGAGCATTTGAGAATGGTATTGGAAACGTTGAGGGAGAAAAAGCTTTATGCCAAGTTCTCTAAGTGTGAGTTTTGGCTAGATGCAGTGTCCTTCTTGGGGCATGTGGTTTCGAAGGATGGGGTAATGGTAGATCCTTCTAAGATTGAGACAGTGAAGAATTGGGTAAGACCCACTAATGTGTCAGAAATAAGAAGCTTTGTTGGGTTAGCTAGCTACTACCGCCGATTTGTCAAGGGATTCTCTTCTATTGGTTCCCAATTGTGAACTTGACTAAGCGAATGTTCCATTTGTATGGTCGGATGAATGTGAGGAAAGCTTTGAAGCTTAAGACTTTGTTGACTATCGCACCTATCCTCACCTTGCGGTAGAGGGTAAGAATTTCATTGTCTATTGTGATGCATCCTATTCGGTTTGGAGTGCAGTACTAATGCAAGAGAAGAGTGTGATTGCTTATGCTTCAAGGCAATTAAAGGTGCATGAACGTAACTATCCGACCCACGATTTGGAATTGGCGCGGTAGTGTTCGCATTAAAGCAATGGAGACACTATTTATATGGGGTTAAGTGTGAGGTCTACACGGATCATCGTAGCCTTCAAAGTATGTCTTTACTCGTAAAGATTTGAACTTGAGGCAGAGAAGATGGATGGAACTCTTGAAGGACTATGACATCACTATTTTGTATCATCAGGGAAGGCGAATGTTGTAGCGGATGCTTTAAGTAGAAAAGCGGGAAGCATGAGAAGTCTAGCTCACTTGCAAGCTTCTAGGCGCCCGATTGGCTAGAGGTTCGGACTACGGCTAACGACTTGATGAGGTTAGAAGTAAATGAGAAGGGAGGATTGTTGGCTAGTGTGGAGTCGAGATCTTCTTTTCTTGACAAGATTAAGGGAAAACAGTTTGATGATGAGAAACTAAGGCGGATCCAAGATAAAGTATTGCGAGGAGAGGCTAAGGAAGCACAAATCGATGAGGAAGGTGTTTTGAGAATCAAAGGAAGGGTATGTGTACCCCGCGTCGATGATGTGATCAACACTATTCTGACACAGGCTCACAGTTCAAGGTATTCTATACATCCGGGTGCAACAAAGATGTATCGTGACCTAAAGCAACACTTTTGGTGGAATAGAATGAAGCGTGATATTGTTGACTTTATTGCCAAGTGTCCAAACTGTCAACAGGTAAAGTATGAACACCAAAGGCCCGGAGGAACACTTCAGAGAATGCCCATTCCTGAATGGAAGTGGGAGAGAATTGCAATGGATTTTGTGGTTGGTCTTCCAAAGACAATGGGTAAGTATGACTCCATTTGGGTGATTGTTGATAGGTTAACCAAATCTGCTCATTTCATTCCGGTAAAGGTGACTTACAATGCAGAAAAGTTAGTCAAGATCTATATCTCAGAAATCGTCCGATTGCATGGAGTTCCACTATCCATCATATCAGATAGAGGTACGCAGTTTACTTCTAAGTTTTGGAAAACATTGCATGCGGAATTGGGAACTAGGTTGGACCTTAGTACTGCGTTCCATCCTCAGACCGATGGTCAGTCTGAAAGGACGATTCAAGTGTTGGAGGATATGCTTCGTGCATGTGTGATAGAGTTTGGTGGCCATTGGGATAGCTTCTTACCTTTAGCGGAGTTTTCATACAATAATAGCTATCACTCAAGCATTGACATGGCTCCATTTGAAGCATTGTATGGTAGGAGATGTAGATCTCCCATTGGTTGGTTTGATGCATTCGAGGTTAGACCTTGGGGTACTGATCTCTTGAGGGAGTCAATAGAGAAAGTGAAGTCTATTCAAGAAAAGCTTCTAGCGGCGCAAAGTAGACAAAAAGAATATGCAGATCGAAAGGTTAGAGACTTGGAGTTCATGGAGGGTGAACAAGTCTTGTTGAAGGTTTCACCTATGAAAGGGGTGATGCGGTTTGGCAAAAGAGGTAAGCTAAGTCCAAGGTATATTGGACCATTTGAGGTACTAAAGCGAGTAGGGGAGGTGGCTTATGAATTAGCCTTACCTCCAGGGCTGTCCGGAGTACATCCGGTATTCCATGTATCCATGTTGAAAAGATACCACGGAGATGGAAACTACATCATCCGTTGGGATTCAGTTTTGCTTGATGAGAATTTGTCATATGAGGAGGAGCCTGTTGCTATTCTAGATAGAGAAGTTCGCAAGTTGAGGTCAAGGGAGATTGCATCCATCAAGGTTCAATGGAAGAATCGACCCGTTGAAGAGGCTACTTGGGAGAAGGAGGCAGATATGCGAGAAAAATACCCACATCTGTTTACAGATTCAGGTACTCCTTTTCGCCATTGTTTTTCTTCTTTTGATCGTTCGGGGACGAACGATGGGTAAATTGGTATCTATTGTAACGACCTGTTTAGTCGTTTTGAGCAGCAGATTTTATTTACGGAAAAAGCGGCCAAGACTACAGAACACAGCGACGGACCGTCATAGGCACGACGGTCCGTCACGAAGGTTTCATTCCATGACACTTAGAATTACGAAATTTGATGCGAAAATCGACTCTCTAAACTCCGTAGAACGGCCAGCGGGGCCGGACCGTCACCAGGGTGACGGACCGTCACAGGGTGACGGACCGTCCGCGATCCACTTGAGTTTTAAGAGGCTGCGGCGACCTGAGTAATGGACCGTCGCGGGCATGACCGTCCGCAGTCGCGTAGTCCCGGTCGAGAATCGGATTTCTTTCCACGTTTTAAGGGGCGTTTTGGACTATTCTTTCCTTAATTATAAAGTTTGAGGGTTAATATTAATAAATCTAATTACTTGGGGGTTAAAATAGGTAACCTTAAGTTAATTAGTGGGTCATTATTACCATCTTTCATTCTTAATTATAGAATAATTAGGGTAAAAGAAAGAGGGTTTGAATAAGAAAAAGAGAAAAGAAGAGAGAGAGAGAGAGCCGAACAAGGAAGAAGAAGACCAAAGCTTGGGAGATCGCTTGTTGATTCCAATTCTTGATTGGAGGTAGGTTATGGTTTCTCTTACGATATTCGTAGTAAACTCTTAATAGTGAATGATATGTATTGATAGTATTGTGAACCCTTCTATATGCTTAAATTGTATGCTTGCATGAATATGATTATGAAATTGTGAATAAATAAGCATGATGAAGCTATTGAATCCCAAATCTTGATAAAACCCTAATTCACTTGTTAATGATGATGCCTTAGTATGAAAGAAGGCTTGATGAATTAGGGGATCGGGTGCCACGTTCCGGTACCAGGATAGAATGAATATATGGATCGGGTGCCACGTTCCGGTACCAGGATAGAATGAATATATGGATCGGGTGCCACGTTCCGGTACCAGGATAGAATGAATATGAGGATCGGGTGCCACGTTCCGGTACCAGGATAGAATGAATATGAGGATCGGAGTGTCACGTTCCGACACCAGGATAGAATAAGGATCGGGTGCCACGTTCCGGTACCAGGATAGTATATGAGGATCGGAGTGCCACGTTCCGGCACCAGGATAGAAATAGAGGAGCGGAGTGTCACGTACCGACACAAGAGGAAGAAAGATAATGAATATACTCAATCTAATGAACTTAATTCCCAAATGAGTATGGTATTGAGGCTTGAGTCCTCATGTGTGAACTTCGGTTGTAGTTATTGATGAATTCATGTTGAGTATTGTAGTTGATTTACATTATTATTGATATATCTTTGTTTCCTATTTTGAGTTGGCCGATGATATCTACTCGAGACTTGTGGTTGTCTTGACCCTACTCTTTATGTTTTCTTCTTTGTTATTTGTGGAATCGACAAGCGTTGTCAACTTCAACTCAATGATAAATCAAGCCAGTCTTCGTCACACCGGTCTTGAGGTGAGCTAACGCTTCTAGCTTGGACTGGATCTTCTTCTTCAAGTCTGGATGCCTTGAACTTCCGGCATAGACTAGCTTTTATGTATTTTTAGCTTCTTAGACATTCCTAGTTTAGTAATTTGAGATAGATGTTCTTGTGGTGATGACTTCCAGATTTTGGGGATAATAATAATAGTTTTGGATTGTTTTATTAATGAGTTTAAGTCTTCCGCATTACTTTCTGTTGTTATATATTGAAATGATAAGGGTTAAATTGGTTGGTTCGCTCACATAGGAGGGTAGATGTGGGTGCCAGTCGCGGCCCCGTTTTGGGTCGTGACACAGTCACAACTGCATAATTGTTTCAAACATAGATCAAACTAACGCAGTCACAACTGCAACATAATTGTTTCAAAAAAACAAATATAAATCAAACTAATGCAGCCACAACTGCATAATTGTTCAAAAAAATAGATAAAATATCAATCTAAAGCAATCATAACTGCATAATTGTTTCAAAAACAACTCAAATATCAAACTAAAACAGTCTCCATATCAAACATCATCTGCATTAGGCCTTGTTCTCCTTCTTTTGTTTTCTCTCATCTCTTGAAGACCTTGCTGAGTTACAACATCCTTTCCTTTCCATTTTAAGCCTGATCTTGGTTTATGATGCCCAAGATTTCCAGTCACTATTGAAGAGTTCATAGGCATTACATGCTACGTTCACAACATAAATATTGTCTTAGATGCTTCATAAGTTACAATAAAAAAAGGTGTAAATATTTAAGACAACTTACATTGTGGATTGTAAAATCACTCTGTGTATGTAGTATCCCCATTCCAACCATTCTTGGCCTCTTCACTCCTTCAGTAGCACAAGGAACATCAGTAGCAGTAGCAGCTACACAAGTTCCTCTTTCTCTTCCTCTTCACCTTCGAGCTACAGTAGTCACAGTTCCTCTTCCCCTTCCAGCTATACCAGTTCCAGTTCCTCTACCCCTTCCAGTAGGACCAAAATCATTGATAGCATCATGTTTCATTAACAGACCCAGTTGTAATTCCTCTTCCCCTTCCACTTCCAGCTAAATCAGTTTTAGTTCCTCTTCCCCTTCTAGTAGCACTAGCTTATAAAATAAGTTGATTAACAAAAATATTCGACTGATAAAGATATAAAATAACAACTACATGAATTACTATAAATATTACTTGTTTTGTAGAACCTCTTGGTCGACCTCTTCCTTTCTTTGTGCTTGATTGTAATTCAGTTGGTGTTGTAGAAGAGCCAACACCTGACCTAGTTGAACTAGTATTTGTTCCTCTCTCATTTCCTCTTCCTCTGCCTGCATTAACTTGATTATTCAAATAACAACCCCTCTTATTATGATCCTTTGTATGACAAAGGTTGCAGGTCATATCAAACCTCTCTTGGACAATTTTTCTGTTTTACTTTCATTCTGCTCATTTCTCCTGCACTTTCTAGGCTTTTCTGGTAGTATTTTGATAACAGGTGGTAATACAGAAGGTTTGTCAATTGTGGCCACATTTCCATGTTAGTAACTGGTTGAATATAGTGACTATAGATCTTGAAATAAGTATCCTTGTTATACCAATGTGCAACACAGTTAATGGGCTCCAATTTTCTAAAATGAAGTGCAGCTATAGCATGACAACAAGGTATTCCTCTTAGCATCCAAGATCTACAAGTACATGTTTGTGTACCTAGATTCACAATAAATGTGTTACCCCAGCTGTCTTTAACCTCAAAGCTATATTCACCATTCCATTCAAGGTTACATTGTTAATACCTTTAAGACATTGGAGATATGTCTGTTATCCAAGTATCACTGAACTCCCTCACTTGTCATATTCTTCTCATCACTTTGACTCTTATTTATTCAAGCATCGTGATGACAGTTTTGTGTCTTGCCCATAAAATCCATGAATTAAAAGCTTTCAACCATGTTGTTGTCAACACTATCACAACAACTAAAAAACTTAAAAGTATAATTTAGACCACCTTCCTATATCGTAGTACAATAAGTTATCAATTATTTCAGTACCTAACTTCTCCATATGATTCAAATTTCTTTTCAATTCTTGGTCATATGTAGATTTGACACATCATCAAAAGTAGTTTTTTCTTTCAACACCTTTCCAATTGATAGATCAGTTGGCTAGAACATGTCTTGCACACATTCTTTGTTCAGCATTTGGCAGAAGTTCTTGAATAGCTTTGTCAAGACCTTTTAACAACATAAAGAATATCACGAGATCTAACTTAATGAATAAATGAAAAATAAAATAGATGAATAAATGGAAAAGAAAATAAATGAATAAATGAGAAGGAAAATAAAAATACCTTCTGCATAGCAGTAATGGTTGTCAATTCTGTCTCATCTCCTAGCTCAAGATTATGTCTTACAATCTTTATAAAACATTTCCAAGTGAATGTGTTTTCCACCTCAACAACTGTCCATGCTAGTGGTAGAATTTGGTTGTTCCCATCCTTACAAACAACCACAAGTAATTGACCTCTAGATTTATCTTTCAAGAAGCAACCATCAAATCCTATACATCTCCTAGCTCCAGCTTTAAATGCTTTATTTAAAGCATCAAAACATATGTAAAATGATTTCTGTCACCTTTAAAAGTTTCTTCACTAAGTCTCACATGTGCTTCCTAGAATAGTCCTTAAGAGCTCATCTCTATAATCTAGAATTCTTTTAAACTCCTCTACATGATCACCCATAATTTGTTGCAACACAATGTTTCTTGCTTTCCTTGCTACAGTCCTCCCTACATACACATTCAACTCTTTCTTCACTAAAATTTGAAACTGAAAAACTTTAATGCCAGACTCAGAAATAAGTATGTCCCTGTACCTTTCTGCGAAGTACTTTGAATTGACCAATTTATTTCTGGTTATGCCATTGCATTTATATACTGGATTGTAATTCTTCACCACAGAATCTCCCGTTCTTGAATCAATACTTTCAAACAACAACCATGGACAACCAGCTGTACACTTTACCCTCACCCTAGTTGCTTTATTAACATATTTATCTAATTCAACATGTTCTTGAACTGCATATCTCGTAATAGCTTCTCTAAACTGCTTAACACTTTCAAAAGCAAGACTAGTCTCTCGAACTATTAACTGACAGGTAGGATCAAATACAATTTTTTTTATTTCTTTTTGCTCTTCTTGCTTTTCTTTGTCTTCTTATAGGCAGTTCAACCTCATCTTCCTCATTAACATCATCATCAATATCTATTTCAAAACTAGCAGCTTCATCTGAATTAAAGTAGGGCTCATCTCCGACTATTTTCCCCTCTAAAGTAGTTTGTTTCTTGGATAGATATTCATCATATCCCAAATCAACTCATTTTTTTCCTAAAACAACTCCTTCAGATCTTCTAGGGCCCTTTTCTTTTCTTTTTTTTTTTTTAATTTTCGAAGCCCTTTTCTTTCCTAAGATTTATAACTTCCTCATGAACATCACTACCATACTCATCTTCTCCTTTATCTAGAAAAATCTACATTGTCTGAATATCACTTTCTGTTGTTTCACTTTCTCAATCAGACCCAACTTTTGTAATATCAGATGCAACAGCAAAAGAAGTACCGCCCAAGTCTTCTCCAACACTAGCAGAAGCCCTACCCAATTCCTCTCCAGCACTAGTAGAAGTCCTACCAAACACTTCACTCAACTCTTCACTACAATAGGTTATGCAAGTTGTGCAGGTTCTTCAAATCCTAAACCTTCACTATCCTCAAAAGTATGACTAGATTTCTTATCAAAAGTAGCATTAGATTCCCCACCTACCCCACCCACATCATATTCAATTGCTGGTGGGGCCACAATAACTTCTTCAATTAAATGAGTCACATAAAGTTCAACAAATCTCCATTTTTTAATTTAGGTACAATACCCATAATATCCCAATCACATTTAACTTCAACAACATGTCGACATTTAGGTGGTTTAATATAAGCAACACTAATAGGACAGTTATACATAATATCTTTAACTATATCAACAAATTTGAAGTAGGACAATTATCAACCTCTACGTCAAAACAATCAGTGATCATACCTCCTTCATACTTAATACAAGGTTTTTGTTGAAGTTTTCCACCATGGTAAAACCTTACGGTAACATACATATCTATCGTCAAGCTGAAAAGATAAAAAAAGCTAAGCTTCTCGAAAACCCTAAAATCGGTCAAATGCTACAATCATCTAAACAAAGATTACTAACCTGGTAGTTTCTTCACGCGATTATTTATTTCTTTCACGAAAACCCTAAAATCAATGACTCGTTCACGCTAATGGAAGAGAATCTTCAGATTCGATCTTCTAAGTTTGAGAGAAAAGAAACGAATGAGAATCGCGGGCTTAGGGATTTAGGGATATTTGTTTATAAATGGGTCGGGTGGGTCGGGTTGTATTTGGGAACGGATCTTAGAGATTTAGGGATATCTGTTTATAAGTGGGTCGGGTTGTATTTTGGGAAGGGGTAAGATATTTTTAAAATCTTTAGGCGACGTGGACCACTAAAAATGTGCGTGTGTAACAATGCCCAACCTTTAACTGGGCTAGTGCTCGGAAGGTTAAAAATAATTCACATCAAACATGTTAAGGGAGGTATATAAACTCCCGTGTAGTTTAAGTACTAAAGTGAATTTTCGTGCCAAGTTCAGAGGGGATTTTTGTGTCTTTTCCCTTATATATATTAATAATTTCTAAATATGTGATCAATATCTATTTACATGTTTTGTGCTACTAACCTTATGAGATATGCAGACTGGAGGAGAATAACATGTTGTTTGTCGCCTGAATCAAAATTTCTTTGACCCTCTTCTTTGATCTTTTCTAGAAAGATTTTAACCATTGTTTTAGAGTGCTTTTTATCCTATAAAAAGTTCGTCAAATAGAGTTTTAAACTTATGTTATCATGGTGAGATGATGTAATTTTAGACATTATGATGGTCGATAGATAATAAGTCCAACAAGAAAAAAAAAAGTTGATGAGTTAATTTGATATTTTGTATAAAAAATCAATTGTAATATTTAGATCTTAGTTTGCTGAGTTCATGAGTAGCTCAACAATGTTAAAAAAAAAAAAGACATGCGACTTACGCCCCCAAATTTAAGGGACTTCATTTTTTTTTATATAATAATAGGTTATAAGTTATTATTTTTAATAAATATTGAATACTATATGTAAAAAAAGTAAACTTTTAAGGTAAAATGAAGGAATTATTAGAAGAAATTCGACATCTTTTGAAATACTATATCTCATGAAAAATAATTTAAAATAAGAATGATTTTATTATAAATTAAAAACTAGAAGAAATCAATTATATAAAAGTTATTAACGATACAAATTTAAAGCCCCATTTTAATTTTTGCTTTAGACCACTAATATGCTTGAGCCGCTCCTGACTGAGTTGGCACAATCTCAAATTATCATTGAGAAATACCGGAACTAAACATTGCTGGAGGGCGATTCCAAAACCTCATTGTTAGTAGGGGCATATTTATATGTGGATCTCCATTTAATTTTTAAGTCTCATACATATTTTAACTAATTGATCGTAAAATTAATCATTGAGTTGATTCGTTATTATTGAATAAAACCCTTTTGACGTTGCATAAAAATCATTGCTTTACATTTAACTACCACTAAAAAGATTCTCGCAGTAAAAGTGGTAGGACTATTTCAAGTGTTTCAGCTAGAACAACTATGCATATTTATTTTTTCTATTTACACATGATCTTGGGTGGTCAATCCAATTATATTATTGAAGGAGGGACCTTTTCAAAAAGGAAAAAAAAAAATCTGACAACTATGAAAACCACAAAACAAGCACTCATTTCATTTTCCATTCATTCTCTTTATTTAAGAGAAGAAAAATTTAACAGAGGTGACGACCCTTTTCTCCTTTATTTTCATTTCTTTATTTATATAAAAATCAATTGGACAAGTCTTTGTTGTTGTAACTTATAACTAAAAATAGATTTTTACCATTATAATCTTGTAATCAAACACTTTTATGTTTAAATCAATCATAATCATGATATTTAAATACGTAAAAAATACGAGAAATTGCAAAGAACAACATACAATAGAATAAAACTAGAAAAGAAGAACAAGAGCAAAAATAATTTACTAAAAAATAACCTAAATGACATGTTAAAGGAAGAAGAACGAATGAGAAAAGAGTGAAAATCAGGAATAAAATTAAGCTGATTTTAGGTTTATTAATAAAAATAAAAAACACGAAATGAACAATCATAAGCATCACTCAAAGAAAAAAAAGGAACCAGCAAATTAAATAAAAAAAAAGTAAGGAAAAAAAAAGCTACCCACCATAGAGCAAAAGCGAAAAACGACAGAATTACACGAATGAACTGTTCTTGAAGTAAAGCATAAAAAAATAGAATGAGAAATTTCATAATCACTCTTGATTGTCTAAGACACTCGAACTTATGAAATAGTTAATATTGATGCTAATGCACAAATTACTTCTAATCATTTATATTTATTAGATATAGATTCATAAAAGAATTCAGACTATATTGAATTTGAGATATATTCATTGAAGTAAATATTATCATGTGATATGCACCAAATAGAAACTTTTTTCTCTATTCTATTTGATTATTAAAAATATTTTCAAATCACTCCCTGATAATTTAAAGGAATAGTCCACACTTTTAGTTTTTGTCCTGAATTTCTAATATATAATATAATGAAACTAAATGAAGACAAGTTTAATCTCATTCTTTATACTTTAAAACGATTTTTAAAATTGAAATAACAAAATTTATTAATCCGACAACGAATAATTGAATTGATTTACGGATACTGCTTATTATTTATATTTGTAAGAATTTTCGACTAGGGTTCATAATAATTTTGTAAACGAATTCTTTTTATTCTTTGATAAAGCCATAATCATTTAATTATGTTAATTAATTTGAAAATACAGAAAGTAACATATAATAGAATATATAAAATTAGAAAGATGAACAAAAAGGGAAAGAATTCACTAAAAATAACCGAAGCGATTGATCCGTAGAAAAAGCAGAACTGGAAAATAGTAAAAAATAAAGAAATAAACTTAAATTGCTTTTAAATTTACTAATAAGAAAGAAAAATCATGACAAATGGATTGTCATATCATTATCAATAAAAAAAGAAAGAAGAAGAGAACTAAAAAAATTGAAACAGACAAAATAAACATAACTTAAAAGATGAAAAAACTACTCACTAAGAAAAAGAAAGTAAAATGAAAGAATTATACAAACGAAATTGAAAATTAAATTTTGATTATAGAAAAACACAAGTCAAAAGGATGACAATACAATGACACATGACGCTAAAATGACATATTTTGCTCAAACGGAGACTTACGTAATGGCTAAACAATGTAGCTTTAGGAGAGAGAAATTTCAAAATCACTTTTGATTGTCCAAACTTTGACACATTCTTGTTTTTAACTTTTAAAAAATTCTTTTTGTTAAGAAAATAATGTTATTATATCTACATAATTGTAATTCATTTGTTTGCTTTTCATTTTACATATTTTTACGTAATGTTATTGTTTTTCTTATTCATTTATTATCTATCTTCAGTTGTTTAGCTATAATATTACTTTAATAGTTTAAAATAACAATTTTTAATCATAAAAGAGATTAGTCACCTACAAATTTCTCTACGATGAGTGGTGTTATTAATCATGAATATTTTGTCGTTAATTGCACCTAAAGATAAATTTAATTTATATTAAATAAATATATTTTTTTTATCGTAAAAGAAATTAGTCATTTATAAATTTTAGTATGATGAGTGACATTATTAATTATGAATATTTTATTGTTGAATGCACCTATAGATAAATTTAACTTATATTAAATGTTGTCAGTGACCTTTATCAATTACTTAAATTATTTTTAAAATTATAGCTATAAATGTTGTTATTTTGTTAATATGTCGTCCATGATATTCTTATAAAATGTGTGCTTATTAAAACATTGTTTATTTATCTAAGTTGTCATTTATTTTTTTTTTATGAAATTTTTTTAAAAAAATTTAATGAATTTTTTCTTAAAAAAGATTAATCATTTTTTTTGGATGGGTGTGGGGGGCTGGTAGGAGTAGTGGGTGGGGTGGGGCTGGGGGACTGATAGTGGGGGGGAGGACAGTAGGGTCCAGCGAGTGGGGTGGTAATTTTTTTAAAAAAATAAAAGAAAATTATAGATTTTTTAAAAAAAATTTGTTAATCTTTTTTTGGATTGTGGGTGGGAGAGGGGGGGGGGGGTTAGAATTTTGTTTTAACATTTTCTTGGGAGGTGGTTGTTGGGGGGGGGTGGAGTTAATTGATAAAATAAATAAATATATTTTTTAAAACATTTAATAAGATCTCCAATATAATATATGCAATATAGTTATCTATATTATCCATTGGGTAAGCTCGTTTTATCCGTTTAAAATGAAGCGAGTCGGATAATTTATCCATTTTTATTTAACTCATTTTTTGATCGACCCATATTCGATTCGACTCGCTCATTTATCACCCCTACTTATACATGTGAGTGACTTTCTTGAAGGGTAGGATTTTTATGTTAGATGTACAAAAAACTAATAGGCTTGATTAGGAAAAGTTGAAACAAATTTTGGTAAGGAAGGAATTTGAGAATTTGGTAAAAATTAGAATGGCTCTCGTGCCAATCATTTGACAATGATTGCCTTATCATTGGACAATGATTTAGGCTATACAGTTAAAATATTGGAATACGTTAGTTCGTCAATCATCACAATATAACACTGATGTTCGTCCTTAGGTAAAAGTTATCACATTATTTATGTTTTAATTTACGTAAATATGTAATTAAGTATTAAGTATATTGAATTATTTAAATTTCATTTAATTATGCTAATTGAACGAATCTACTTATCTTTAGGTTTGAACTTTAGAAAATTATTTATAAAATTAGGTGAGTTTTTGAATCTAGCTAAACATAGAATAAATTGAGTGTTGATAGACTCATTACCTTACAAGTTATGCACATATATATACTTGATAGATTGAAAAAGTTCGGAGGCATTGCGGAAAGGAAAAGTATTGGTAAAGTAGCTTGCTTGAATTTGGTTCTTCGGTGGAGGTAGATTATGGTTATATCTAATTGATAGATCGACTCTCAATAGTGATTGATATGTATTGAGTGATATTGTGAAGTTTCCTATGTACTTGATTGTGTGGTTGTGTGGTTTGTGATTGGTCAAATTTCTTGAGACCGTAGAATTTATAATCTTGAACCCTCTCTATCAAAGTGATGCATTGGATAAAGAAGGCTTGATAAAATAAATTAATGAGATAATTGGATCAGAGTGTCACGTTCTGACACAATATTATTGGATCGAGTATCACGTTCCAACACGATATAATTGGATCAAAGTGTCACATTCCAACACGATAACATTAAAGGAAAGAAATCTTGGATTAACTTAATGTACTTAATCTCAAAGAATTCATTTCCCAAATGAGTATGGTGTGGAGGCATGAGTCCTCATATGTGTTCTTGATATTGTGATTGACTGTGTACCTACTATGGTGTTGTTGTCACTGGTTCATGTTGTTTGTTGCTTGCCACCTGTCAAGTATCATAGTTGATTTTATATTATTATTCAATATATATTAGTTTCTATTTTGGGTTGTCTGATGATACCTGCTCAGTACGTGTTTCTTGTACTGGCCCCTACTTGTATTTTCTTCGTTTTTTCTTTTGTGGAGGGCAACAAGTTTATCATCGACTTCGACTCGCCCTCAACTCTAGCCATTCTCCAGCACCTCATATTTCAGGGTGACCTATTCCTTCTAGCTCGTGCTGGATTATCTCAGTCAGGGTATGATGTCCTTAAATTTTGGACATGAACCCTTTTATTTACTTACTTTGGTGTCACTAATACTTTTTGACTGGGTATTTTAAAAATAGATGTCATTGATGTGATAACTTTTAGATATTTGGGATGATAAGTGTTAAACTTTAGATGTTTATTTGATTGGTTACTTCAATAAGTTTTAAGCTTCCATATTTTATTGGTATGCGTAGTTGAATTATTGATATAAGTTGGGGTTAAGAATTCTTGATTTGCCCACTTAAAAGGTTAAGTGTGGGTAACACTTACTATTCATTTTGGATCGTGACATAATTTCAATTATAAAATGACTTTTCAAACAAATTCTAGATTTCCAAAAACGAATGAAGTTTTTCCTACTCAAAAACTTCTTAGTGAAAGATTAGAAATTCATATATTTAATTATAGGTAGATCTTAATTTATGAGTAACACACCTTAATTAGTAATAGTCATACATCAATTCATATTATTAGTATGATCATATTTATATGTAGATATTCATTTAATTTACGCTCTCATACATATTTTATTATATCAATGTCTTATTAATGCCCACAGACCAGATGCTAAGCACTGGGCGTGAGGTGGGGTGTTAAAGAATGACAAAAGTCCCACATCGGTGGTTAATGAGATGGGTAGACTCCTTATGAGGCTTGGACAATCCTCCTCCCTTTGAGCTAACTTTTGGGTCGTGAGCTAGGCCTAAGACCTAATTTCACATGGTATCAGAGTAGGGCCTTCCTCACCCGATGTTGGGGCCCCCAAAATCAAAATTGTCCACGCCCATATGCTAACACCGATGCAAAGCACTGGGCGTGAGGTGGGGTATTAAAGAATGACAAAAGTCCCACATTGGTGGTTAATGAGATGGGTGGACTCCTTATGAGACTTGGAAAATCCTCCTCCCTTTGAGCTAACTTTTGGGTTGTGAGCTAGGCCTAAGACCTAATTTCACATGGTATCAGAGCAGGACCTGTCTCACCCGATGTTGGGGCCCCCAAAACCAAATTTTTCACACACCAAATGCTAAGCACTGGGCGTGAGGTGGGGTGTTAAAGAATGACAAAAGTCTCACATCGCTGGTTAATGAGATGGGTGGACTCTTTATGAGGTTTGAAAAATCCTCCTCCCTTTGAGCTAGCTTTTGGGGTGTGAGGTAGGCTTAAGACCTAATTTCATATGCTATAGTAGGGCAAGTCTCACCAAATGTTGGGACCCCCAAAGTCAAAATTGCCCACGCATCAAATGCTAAGCACTGGCGTGAGGTGGGGTGTTAAAGAATGACTAAAGTCCCACATCGGTGATTCATGATATGGGTAAATTCCTTATAAGCCTTGGAAAATCCTCCTCCCTTTAAGCTAACTTTTGGGTGTGAGCTAGGCCTAAGACCTAATTTTAAAAAAAAAGTGATAACATTCACTAAGACTTATGAACTATAATGATGATATAAATGATCATTGTTGACATATTCTGAAAATTGTAGCAAAATTGATTGATATTATAACTAGGCAAAATAACTTAGAAGACCCTTGTACTTGATTCTATTTGTTAGTTGAACCATTATACTTGAGATGGAAAAATACTTGACTGCACATGCCTTAAAGCGAGTGACTATATATTTTTTTGTATTAACTATCATTAGAAATATTTTAAATTTAAAAAGAGAAAAATCAACCCATCAGTCCCCTATCCCACCCCACTCCTTCACTTGCAACTTTCTTCTTCCTTCAGCCCCCACCCCACCCTCTCCTTCTTCCTTAAAACCACCCACCACCCCACCCTACCCCTCCCCCTTCTTCTTCTTCTTCTTCTTCTTAACACCCGCCCCCACCCTTACCCCACCTAACCAAAACTCTTATCTCAACCATTTTAATTTCTTTAATTTTAGAATTCAAAATTCTTCTCTATGAATCTTGATCGATTTACACACTTCTAAAATCTGGGCTTTCGATTGTGAAAGATTGAAGTTGAGATAATTTTGCAATCGTGAAGAGTAATGATATATACTGAAAAGTTGAAAAATTTCATGAAGAAGTTTGAAGAATAACAAATGAAATTTTCTAAATTTATGAAAATTATTCAAAATTATGATTGAAAATTACTGGGTTTGTGTTGGTAAGCTGTGAGTGTAAAAAAATTCATGTCAAATAGAAAGAATTAGACCAATTTGACATGAATTCAGTGATCAATTATGAGCAAATATTAAGAACATGATACTGAAAATATTAATGTGCAAACTTATTTTATTTTTTTTAGATTTTAATTTCTTATATGACATGGAATTCTATAAAATGACATGGAATTTTATGTGTAAGCAGTTGTGCTACATTCACACACATATAATAAGAAAGACGTTTAAAGTATTGCATTTTTGTGAGTTATAAGGTTCAAGTCGTGAGTATAAGGGTCCAACTGACAGACAGAGCCAAGTATAACAGTCTCCCAGGTCATTATGCCTTAGAACTAATCACTAAATTTGATTAATATTACTAAAATTTACAATATTTTCCTAACAGAGGGCCATAATAATTTTGTAACCAAAGTCTCTATGTTTATATCAATCATAATCATAAGTTTAATTATGTAAAGAAATAATTTTTCAAAAAAAAAGAAGTAATATACCATGTAATTAAAGTAGAAAAGAAAAATTATTTTTTAAAATACAGAAAGTAACATACCGTGTAATGAAATTAGAAAAGAAAAACAAGTACGAAAGAAACTGACCAGAAAATAATTCAAGCGATAAACTAGAGGAAGAGAAAAAAGAAAGACTAAAAAAGAGTGAAACTTAGGTAAATGAATCTAAGCTACTTTTAGATGTACTAATAAGAAATTCAAAAACATGACAAATGGATAATCGTAGGTATTACTGAAAATTTAGAAAGGGAATCAACAAATTAAATTAAAAAAGTGAGCAAAAATAAAAGATGAAGAAGAAACATAGGTACCTACTAGAAAGAGAAAGCAGAATGAAATAGGAAATTGATTTGTAATTAAAGAAGAAGAGAAGCCAAAAATATAACATGACATCTGTCATTCAAAAGGTAGACTCACATGGTGTAAAATCGGTAGACATAATGGATGAAAAATTTCAAAATCATCGTTAATTGTACAAGACACTCACACTCATTAAATAGTTAATATCGATTGCTAATCCTCAAGCCAGTTGTAGTTATTTAAGGTTATTGGATATAAATTCATTCAAAAATTCAGATTATATTAGATTTGAGATACATTAATCCAAATAAATATTCACATGGGACATGCACAAAAGAGAAAAATTCTTTGTTTTTTTATTATGCGATAAAAAATGTTTTCATATATCAGTCTCTCCTAATCTAAGGATTGGGTTCAGAGTATAACAATTCACACTTCTAATTTTTATGGTTAATTTTTTATGTATAATGAAACTAAATGAAGAGAAGCTTAATCTCATATTTTATATTTTAAAAATAAATTTTAAAATTAGAATAAATAAATTGATTGATTTCAACACTTATAATTGAATTGATTTGTGATAATCGTTTAATATTAAAATTGATAATAATTTTCTAGCACAGGCTCATAATAATTTTGTAACCAAATATTTTATGTTTAAATCAATCATAACCATTTAACTAATGTCAAGTAATTAGAGCACTGCACAAAGTAACATACAATAGAATAAAATTAGAAAAGAAGAGAAAAAACGAAAATTACTTACTAGAAAATAGCCCAAGTGATTGATCGGAAGAAGAACGATTCAAAAACAAGTGAAAATTAAAGAATTGAAATGAAGTTACTTTTGAATATACTAATAAGAATCCAAAGCATGACAAATAGATAATCATATGTATCACTAAAAGATAAAAAGAGAACCAGCGAATTGAAATAGAAAGAATAAACAAAAAGGAAAGATGAAGAAAAAACTACTCACCAAAAAGAGAAAGCAAAATGAGAGAATTATACAAACGTCAATGAAAATTAATTTCGGAATATAGAAGAACATAAGTCAAAAGTATGACAATGACACCTATCAGTATAATGACATCTGTTGCTCAAAGGTAGACTAACATACAACCGCTAGGTTGTTCTACAAGTAAAGCATCAGAAAAAATAAGATGAGAAATATCAAAATCACCCTTGATTGTCCAAGACTCTCACACTTATTTATTTTTAATGATTTGTTTGATTATTTATTGTTTGTACTTTTTTTTTTGTAAAAAAACCATATTATTATACTTGTGTTGTATTTTTATTTATTTACATTTTATATTTCATAACTTTACTTAACGTGCTTCCATGTTGTCACAACCCAAAAATGAATGTGATGACACTCGTCTTATCCTACGAAGACAAGTCAGCCTAAATTCAAATATAATGATAATATGCAGAAGTAAAAATAAAGATGAAAGTTTAAAACTAATACTAAAGCAAAATACTAAGTCAACGTAATTAAATCTCGAAACTGGTTTTGACATGTACAAGTCTTTTATGTATTTCAATAGATTTAAAAGAAATAAACAAGTCTCAAATGATGTCTCTAAAATTGGACAAAATCATAACTAGGAGTGAAAAAGTCTACTGAGATGACAATCAATTACCTCACAAATCTCCATAGGAAGCCTTAGATAAGAAGAAAGAGTATCACAAAGATCTAGGCTCATAACCTGCACAAAATATAGAAGAAAGAGGTGAGTACCAATCATATGGTTAGAATATAAAATACGAGTACTCCTACCACTCCAGTTAAACCTTCACAACTACAACATGCATAAAACTAGCCCAACCTAACAGCTCATAATCTACATAGCATATAGCTCAATAACAACACTACAACAATAACAGATCGGCAACACACAAGATAAAATTCATGAATCACAAGTTTCACAAATGACACTCAAGTTCACAAATGATATATATATATATATATATATATATATATGCAATGCAATGATATTTAATGTCAAGTATAGTGATGCATATATGACCTAACAATACACACCCATTGTCTCTCAGTCCGGAACCATGAGGTACATATCTATCCATGCATTTTGTCGTGTTGTAAGACACGATCCTTGATAAAAATCCCATCACAGCGTGCAACACTTCTCTCGATAATAGAATGCATCACAGCATGCAAAAGTCCCTCGATTCATAATATTTGTCGTGGTGTACGACACATCCCTCGAAATGGTACACCCTCTTTAATATCTTATTCTTTCTCAATTCACATAAAACTTGTCACAATCATGTCTCAAATACAATGAAAATTACACGTTCACACAAATAATGAGAAGATGGTCATTTCCATAATAATGCACAATTCACAATAATACAATTGGGATTAAACATAAAAAAATGAATCAATTAGCCTTTCAAACAATTATTAAAGCATCACGCGTCAATAATTAATCACATTTACTTTTATTATTAATTTTTCATCAGTAGAATTATTCAATCTGACCAAGTCAACTCATCGCCAAGTCCCATTACTTTTCAACACACACCACAAGGAGATACACGATTCTATACACTTAACAAGGGTTTAGAAAATTTACTTGCCTCAAATAAACGAACAATTCCTCCGATACTTGAGCTTACCCTTTTATTGGACTTCTAAAATCATTGCAATCTATTCACATAATTATCACAATAAGGTTTTTAAACTAACAACACTCATATTACTATATGCGTAACATTACATGACTATATGAGGTTTATAGAACTTGTTGTATCATGTTGGGAGAATAAGGCTACAAAGGGGTATTAAGATCAAAGAATTAGACTAACGTTATAGGTCAAGGATTATCTTAAATAAGTTTAAGTTAAAAATGTCTCTTCTAACACCCCGTCCGTTCGAAAGGTTTAAGTCAACCAGTACGTTTGGGGTAAGACTAAGAGTGTCTTATATGTAAAGAAGGATGTTTTATAAGGTGATAAAGTCACCCAATGATCGTAAGTTAAGTTTAAAGTCAAGCAAGTTGGGAAATAAAAGTCGATGAAAGTTAGAGTTAGTTCTTTGATAAACTTTTTGAAATGTGGGTTAAACATCTCAAAGCTTTTCTCCCAATATATAAAGCTTTAGAAGAATCTAAATATACAGAATCAAAGGTTTACAAGCCTAATTACCAACGTACTAAACTATTTTTATATATGACTTCAGAACTGGGATATATTCAAATTTTAGTGAGACTGTATGAACTAACACGTGAAGGTGGACCCCTAGATCTTATGTCGATTTAACTTTATAAGATTCTGATTTCCCTTCATTGTATCATCATATTTTTTTTGACTAAATAAGAACAAAATAATTCTAATCCTCTCTAAAGGTCCCCCAATCATCCAATCCAAGATCTATTGAATTCAAGGTGGTTTCACCTTCAAAATATTCAGAGATTGTGTTACTTCTCTCCTCCTCGTTGGTTGAAAGTTGAAGGATTTTTCATGGTGAAATAGTCTCATTTTTAGGTGTTGTTGATGTTGTTTGGAGGTAATAATTCTCACCCTTTATTTTATTGAGTGAGTCCAAGTTATAACTATTCTATATAAGCAAGAACATGAATATATGGCTGGAAAATAGTATTTTGATAGTTATGTGATCTTGAACTGTTTTGAAGTATTTTATGATGTTGTTGTTGTTGGAATTTTTGGAAATTATTTGTTTGTTTGTGGTTGTTATTGACATGAGACTGGATGAGAAGAACAAGTATAGATGAATATTTAATTGTAAGATAAATAAGTGTAACATTGATTTTATTCTTGCATTGCGATTTTCAAATGGTTTCTTCTTTGTTCAACATCTTGTGTTTGAAAAAATTATTTTTATTGAGAATACATGAAAAGACTATGAGCCCCATTAATTTTAAGTTAATGCTCTTCCCTTATAATATTTTATTGCTTATGAAGAGAAAAACAAAATTTCTAATGTAATTATTGGACAAACTCACTAGATGATGATCGGAAAAGCCGTGAGTTTGAGTTATTATGGTCATATTGAACAATTATAGGAATGTAATACATATGTTTTTTTTTTGGATTTAATGTTTTGAAAACTAATGGTTGGAATTTGTTTGTGGTTATTTTTTAATTGGAAAGGAGGGGTGTGGCGATACGCCGAGTTTTTATTATTGTGCAAGCATACTGTATTTGGTTGTTATTGACTGTGGTATAGGCTTTCACTTGTTAATAGATGCTGCAAAAATGTATGTTATGTCATCCGTTTAAGGTTATATTTTGGAGAAGAAAATTTAAGAAGCATACATTTAAAAAGGGTATGGCGAGCTAATCACTCTGCTAGAAACTTCTAAATTGCTACTTTGATCCTAACATGTTACTATTGTATATGTACTGGTTGTGTGACATGAAAAGAAGGGGTAAATTACATATTAATACCTCAAGACCAATAATTGAGGTATGTTAAGGCTACGCGTTCATTTGAGCATGGATTTTAGAGTCCTAAATCGTCAAAAGTTGTTTTACTATTTTATTGCTAGAAGGTTCTGTGAAAGCAATTTGGATTGCAACCGACGTATTTTTGTGACTCTATTATGCTTATAATTGCACTCGTTTGGTTATATAGAGTACTCGACGTCTACATGTCATTTTGTTGATCCCCTTGTCTATAGGCCCATGTGTATATATTCTTATTCTTATTTATGTGGTATAACTTAGAAAGATTAGGGAGGAATATTAAGAATTTGAAACCAGTCCTCCTTCCTCGGTAATTTTCTTTTGAAAAACTTAAAAAATAATATGTCAATTTCCAGGTTTTCTAAATGCAACTCGAATGTTCAAAATACTGAAGGACATGTTTTTTTTTTTTTAAAATAATGTCATTTACAAATTAGTGAGAAAACATATATAAAAACTAAGTGAAGAACCTTAAGCTCTTTATGAACATCCTCAAGTGTAAGTCTTTCTTAATTTAATATAAGTTTGCTAGTTTAATATACAAGCATACAGGTTCTACGAGACATTTACATGTAATACAAAAGTGATTACGAGATTATGAGGACAACAATACCAACGGGCCAAGATTCACGCCATGATTAAGGTAACATAAATGCATTACGAATCCATGACATGACATGGTATGCATTCTACTCTCGAGCTATAATTGGAAGGTATGTAACTATAACATCTCTCTCTCTCTCTCCCCCCCCCCCCTCTCTCTCTCTCTCTCTATCTATCTATCTATCTATCTATCTATCTATCTATCTATCTATCTATCTATCTATATATCTATATATATATATATATATATATATATATATATATATATATATATATATACATACATACACATATATATGGCTCTTAGAGTTTTTGTTTCAGGTGGTATATTTATTACCCTTTTATAACAACTATTTACGATTCAACTGCCAATGTATTTTTATTCGTACTAACGTCCCATTGCCTTAAGATGCTGCTTTTTTGTTTCGTGAGTGCAAGTCTAGGTAGGGATTCTGATTGACCCCTCCATTAGGATTCGGGGTTCAGCCTTGAGTTGGTAAGCTCCATCTTTTCCTGGAGCTTTCATATGATGTTTACTTTTATTGTATAGTTTCGGTATAGTTGGGACCTTATTTAGATCGGTGCTTATAAAAATTTTAGAGGCTATTATAGAAACTATATTTTGGGTTTGTTTATGCAGCTCTCAATCTCCGATGACATAGGCTTGACATGTATAAATGTTTATGTATGTCTGTATATGAGTTGTTGTTGTTAAGGTTATGACTCTAATGGTCCAGGCTTAGTATTTTAGGCATTCTGTTGCCTCACTTTCTAGTTCCACAGTTTGGTCAGTTAGTATGTTTTAGTGGCAAGATTGACTAAAGTATCGAGTTTCAGTCACGTCTACCCTAGTTTGGCTAGTGACAAACTTGTTATCAGAGTAGGTCGTGTCCTATGGAGTCTACAAGTTGTTTCTTGTAGATTTTTGTTTATGGGTATGTTGTGCACCACACTTATAATCAAGAGGCTATAAGAATTCAGGATTGGTTACATTTATTTCAATTTAAAGATTGTGCTATAGAGATGATTTATAAGTACATATGGAATCCAAATCATGGTTCGTGTTTCTAATATGCTTAAGAGGATTTATTGAGGCTTTACAGTAGATTGTTGTACATGAGAAACTTCTAGACTTGATAGAGATTCTCGAATTTGTTACTGGCATGAGGATAGATTGATTGAAACCTTGTTAAGACAATGTTGACTACCGAGAGAAGACTATTAGATTTCAGTTCACAGGGGAAGTAGTATAAGAATAGTAGGCTAATGCTGCAATACCAAATGGCAAGTTTATTTGCAATCTTCAAGCAAAGAAATGTTTTCCAAAGGTTGTACCTATCATATTTTTCGAGGG
>CM050935.1:37517479-37538192 GCA_027789145.1 Solanum arcanum
TTATTATTATTGATTATTATTATTGTTATTATTATTGATTATTATTATTATTATTATTGATTATTATTATTATTATTGTTATTGTTATTATTATTGATTATTGTTATTATTATTATTATTATTATTATTATTATTATTATTATTATTATTATTGTTATTATTATTATTATTATTATTATTGTTATTGATTGTTATTATTATTATTATTATTATTATTATTGATTATTATTATTATTATTGTTATTATTATTATTATTATTATTATTATTATTATTATTATTATTATTATTATTATTATTATTATTATTATTATTATTATTATTATTATTATTATTATTATTATTATTATTATTATTATTATTATTATTATTATTATTATTATTATTATTATTATTATTATTATTATTATTATTATTATTATTATTATTATTATTATTATTATTATTATTATTATTATTATTATTATTATTATTATTATTATTATTATTATTATTATTATTATTATTATTATTATTATTATTATTATTATTATTATTATTATTATTATTATTATTATTATTATTATTGTTATTATTATTATTATTATTATTATTATTATTATTATTATTATTATTATTATTATTATTATTATTATTATTATTATTATTATTATTATTATTATTATTATTATTATTATTATTATTATTATTATTATTATTATTATTAGCATACTAATATTAGATTATTATTATTATTATTATTATTATTATTATTATTATTATTATTATTATTATTATTATTATTATTATTATTATTATTATTATTATTATTATTATTATTGATTATCATTATGAAAAATATTATTAATGATAAATCTTATTGAAAGGTAAATTATTATTATTATTATTATTATTATATCTTGAAAATATTAAATTTTCACCATATTTATAATTGGTATATTTTAA
Organism: Solanum arcanum; assembly: GCA_027789145.1. Classification (NCBI taxonomy): domain Eukaryota; kingdom Viridiplantae; phylum Streptophyta; class Magnoliopsida; order Solanales; family Solanaceae; genus Solanum; species Solanum arcanum. The sequence goes on from CM050935.1 coordinate 37,518,424, forward strand.
TACCTTTTCCATTTCATAAATTGAGAATGTATAAGATACAAGAACAATTTGAGTATAAGACTGCTATACTCATATTAAAAAATAATAAGCTTTTTACTGCTTAAAAATGTATTACTGTTTACATTTACAGTTTTTTATTAACCGTTTTCATTTACAGTTTTTATTAATATTACCCTGTTAAAATAACATAACAGCGCAACTTTAATGGTATCGAGCTTGTGCTTGAATAAAATGGACGACAATGTTAAACCTTTATGGTATTTAGGAACTGAAACACTTGTTACAATATTACAAGTAATAAATAATTTAGATGAAGATCTAAAAAGAAAAATAATAAAAACAATTTTATTGAGTATTAAGAGACAAGAAGAAAGATATAATATGTGGTATAATGATGACCATTTATATGATGTATCTGATTGGTATTATTCAGACTAATGAGTCTTAAAGAAATATCAGATCTATTAAAAGATCTCATAGAAAGTAATAAACAAATATCAATAAGAATAAAAATGATAGAAATAGAAATAAAATATATCAAAGAGAATATTCCAGGAAAAGTAACTAGTTTTATTGAAAAAACAGATAAAATTGACAAAAGAATAAGTCAAAGTTATATAAAAGAACTATTAAATAAAAAATCAACAAGTGAAAATACTTATCAAAAAGGAAGTATGGATGAAAAATTAATTCAAAAATTCCTTGAAAAACAAAAAGGAAAAGAAAAATATATAGAAAATGAAAATGATTTAGAAATAAATCATAGCGAAAAGGCAATAATAGAAATTGATTCAACAAAAAATGAACAAAATCATGAATGAATTAGACGAACTGGTTTATTCTTTAGAAGACCTAAGTCTATCAGATTCGGAAGAAATAAATGTATTCATGAATAAAGGGGAAACAGAAGGACCCCAAGGAGAGTTCGAAGCCTCAACTTCGATGAAAAATGAATGGCAAGAACCAAAAAATAAAAATGAAAATTTTACAAATAAATCAAAAACAAAAAATGATTTCTCAAAAAACTATCATAACAATGATAAATCAAGGTTTATGCCTAATAGACTACCTACAGGAGATATTAGCATACAATTCTTAGATTTAGAATGTAAAAGAAATTCAGAAAATAGTCTAGATCTTTGGTCTCAAAATATGTTAATGTATTTCCTATTAGGAAAAGGAGATTATACAGATGAAGAAAAATACTTCATAATGATAAATACCTTCTTTGGAAAGGTAAATGGCCAGTTTCGAAGGGATTAATTCAGCGATCTTTGAAAATATAATTAAAAATGATACCTTAGAAGGACTAAAAAATTCTTTGCAAGAAGGTATAAATAACCTTAAGCAATATATTACGAATGAATTCTTTGGAGGACAAGGAAGTGAAAAGGAAAACAAAGAAATAATAAAAAACTTAGCAAAAGAAAAATTAGAAAAATTACAAATATGTAAAATGAGTTATATTCGAGAATACACTTGTGAATTTGAAGAATATTATTACAAAATATTTGATAGTGGTAAAGAAATGTTACCTTATTTGGAAAAATACTATCAAAAATTACCAGGCTTTTGGGCCAAATATTTTAGAGAGGAATATGAAAAAGAAAATATGAAAGGAGATACTCTCGGACAAAGAATAAGTTTTCTAAATAATAGATTAGGACAATTATGTATGTCACATAACATACAAAGAAAAGCTAAAAGAATAAATACCCAAATTTATTGTAAAGACACACAGGCATCTACTCAATGGGGATGTGATGATAGACCATATAAAAAGAAAAAACAACATAAAAAAGGGTTAATTAAAAGAAAAAACTTCACTAAACAAAAATATATACCTAAGAAGAGGTATTATAAAAAGAAAAGAGAATTTACTAAAACTAAAAGTAAGTGTAAATGTTACAATTGTGGAGAAGAAGGACACAAAAGTTATGAATGTAATAAAAAGAGAGTAAAAATCTCAAAAATAGATAGATTAGAAATAGATTCAGACTTAGAGTCTCTAAAATCAATAAGTAGTGAAGATTTCTTTGAAGAAATATATGAAGAATATTCAACTAGTTCTGAAGAGTCTAACTAAATGAATAAAGAAATACAAGAAAAAGAAGATTCTGTACAAATAGTTGATACAGAAGAAGATCAGCATGGTTTTGCTTTAAAAGCAACTTTCGATGGAGAAACATTTAAGAAAATCCAAGGATTAAAATTAAATCTTAAAAGCAGAAGATAACTTATTAAGCGAGAATCTGAGAAGATTTTCACAAGAGATAAAATCTCTTATCATGAATATCAAGAAGTTGAAAAGGTAATAGAAATTACCCAAACTACAGGAAAACATAAGCTAAACTTATTAACAAAGCAAATGATAAATCAAATATTAAGAAAAATTCCTGAAAAGAAAAGAAAGAAAATGAATTATGTTCATTTAGGAGGAATTCAAATATTAGTTAAATCAACCTTTAAAGAAGGAATAAATTGTCCAATAGTGATAAATTTATCCGATGAAAGATTTATGAATGCAAGAGAAGGAAATCTTGGTATAGTAGAGGGAAATTTAGCTTATACTAAGCTTCTATTCACTTATTACCCAAGATATTGTATATCATTAAAAGACGCTGATTTTAATGACGCATTAAGTCTACATTTCCAGATCAAAAGAAATGATCTATTCAAACCAGGTAATCATATAATGAGTATATATTACCAGGCATTATACACAGTTACAAATTCAAACTATGGAAATGTGTATAAAAATAAAGAACCAATTGAAATAGATCAAGAATGCGCAGGAATTGCTAGAATTATAGAAGCAGAAATTCAGCAAGCACAAATTCCAGACGAATATGAAATTCGATTTGGAAAAACACAAGAAATAGGAAGTACTAGTAATCCTAGACTTTCACTAGAATATGGAAAAAATACTATTAGAAAAAGTATATCTAATAGGCATTCTATAAAAAATCAATATTGTAATATATTGAAAATAAAAGGAAGAATCTTCAATGGATTAGAATGGAAAAATCAGGATATACTAATACAAACAGGAGCAACTGCTAATCACATAAAAGAATATCTTATAAATGGATTAACAGTGTACGAAGGAGAACAATATATATATAAAACCTTTGAAGGTAATAATTTCAGCTGTAAAAAAATGGTAGATTTACCAATACAGCTAGATACAATAAGAATAACAGTTCCCTGTTATATTATAAATCATGAAAGCAACCAAGAAATAATTTTGGGAAATTTATTTCTAAATAATTTGGAAGATTATAACATTGGAAGAGATGGAATAGAAATGATTTATAAAAATGAAACTTGTTTCATACCAAAAATATAAATGCCGAAAGAAACAATCTTCAAAGTTTCGGTTTTTATAGAAATAACAATATATGATACAAAATTGACAACTTGTTGTCAAATAGATAATGGATCAGAAGCAAGTCTAGCTAAGTCTTTTTTAATAAAAGATTGGGACTTAAATAAATATAATATCTCTATGATAGGAATCACAGGAGATAAAGAAAAATTAACAAAATCAAAAGAGAAAGTAGAAATAATTTTAGGATCAAAAATTGTTTCTATAAATAAGTGTTTGCCTATGATAAACTGGAAACAGATTTATTATTAGGAAATGATTTCATACAACAATTTCAAAATTATCAACAAACATTATATATGATAAATTTGAAAACACCTTGCGGACATTACATAAAAATCCCAAGAATACAAAATGTTTATAATCTAGAAAAAGATAAAGATAAATATAAAAGAAAATATTTAGATAACTTGAGAAAAGTTACTTGTAAATGTCTTAATTTAGACAAAATTAAAGAAAATTTACAAAAATCTTATGGAGAAAATCCATTAGAAAAATGGGAACAAAGCCATGAAAGAGCAATTTTAACACTAAAAGACCCAAACATAATAATTAGGGTAAGACCTATGTTATACAACGAAGAAGATAAATTGGAATTTAAAATCCAAATCAATGAGTTACTTAAACTAAAACTCATAAGAGTAAGTAAAAGTCCTCATAGTAGTCCAGCATTCATGGTAAGAAATCATCTTTGAATTAAAAGAGGAAAAGCAAGAATGGTGATAAACTATAAAGAATTAAATAAAAATTGTTTATTTGATGGATACTTTATTCAAATAAAGCAATTTAATTAACCTTGCAAAAGGAAAAACTTATTTTTCAAAATTTGACTGTAAAAGCGGATTTTGGCAAATAAAATTAGAAGAAAATTCAGTTAAATTAACTGCATTTAGTACTCCTAATGGACATTACGAGTGGTTAGTAATGCCTTTTGGACTAAAAAACGCACCACAAATATTCCAAAGAAGAATGGATAAAATCTTCTCAGAAGATAATTACTTAATAGTATACATTGATGATATACTAATATGTTCCAAAACCTATGAAGACCATTTAAAACATTTAAAAAATTTTTCAGAAAAATGTTTAAAAAATGGAATAATTCTTAGTCAGAAAAAAGCTGAAATAAACAAAAATGAAATAGAATTCTTAGGAATGATTATTTCAAAAAATGGGATTGAATTACAATCGCACATAGCTAAAAAGATTATAGAATTTCCTGACAAACTCACAACAAAACAACAAATTCAGCGATTTTTGGGTTGTTTGAATTATGCAGGAGAATTTATACAAGATTTAGCGAAAAAGAAAAATATACTACAAAAATTAATAAGAAAAACCAACAGACTAGGTTGGACAGAAGAACACACTAAGTGCGTGAAAAATTTAAAAGAAGAATGTGCAAAATTACCTAAGCTAAGGCTACCAGAAGAAAGTGATAATCTAATTCTACAAACAGATGCTTCGGATTATCATTGGGGTGCTATTTTGCAAACAGATCTAAATGAAATCTGCAGATACACAAGTGGTACATTCAATGATGCAGAAACAAGATATTCTACTAATGAAAAGGAATTATTAGCAATTGTAAAAGGAATTAGAAAGCTTTCTACTTTTCTTTTACCAAAACCATTTATTATTAGAGGCCCGATAACACACAAGTTGCGGGGCTAATAAACAATAGATTGCCTTACGAACCTCAATACAGAGACTTCATAGATGGCAAGTATTATTATCTTTTATACTTTTTCAATTGAGTATATAAAAGGAAATGACAATTTTCTTGCAGATTTCTTATCAAGAAAGCGTCGATATGGACAATCGGATGAAAATCCTGGTTAACGGGATATATGAAAGGATCTGCAAAGGTGGATAATTCCATCGATGAAAAAGGGACGAAATTGTTCAAAATAAGAGATGAGCTCTCAAAATTATCTGAACAAGCTCGAATGTTACAATTCAAAATAAATCAACTCAGCACAGACCAAGCTGAAAATATGAGAGAATTCTTACTTCTCTGTGAACATTTGGATACACGTCCAATTCAGAATTCAAATCTGAAAGAGATCATCAATCTCAACAAGGTGGCAGGAGATGTCCCACCAGCACCTAGTGCAAAAAACATCTCAATGGTACGCATGGATATGCCTTCTTCATCCAAAAAGGATGTAAGAGAAAGCCGAGCAAATGAAGCGTCTAGCTCATCATCAGTGAAAACTGAAAAAACATCTGGAAACCCAGAAAATAAAACTAACCCAGAAACATCTGGAACAAAAGTTTTTTCTTTGCAGGTACATCCTAAGGAGGAAGAATATTTAAAATTTACAAAATATATTTACAATCTCCCAAAGCATAGTGGAGAAACATATGGGGTTGTGGGAACTACCAGTTTATTCCCAAGAATTTCCATATTTCCAGGTGGAATTCCGAGCTTTACAGCTCAACTATTTGAATTTGGATTCTTGGATCGAGTCTACACTAGTCCAAATCTACAAGAGTTATCTCAATTACCATCGGAATTGTTTAACTCAATCAAAAACTACAGCCAAGGAGATGGAGGAGTATACTGTAGATTTTACAGTATTGCAATGGAATGCCAAGACACTCAGGCATATTATCCAACCCTCAACTACATCACAGTTGAAAAAATAAAAGACTTCAATGTTAGTGCAACAGGAGTCGATAAAAAACTTCCATTTCTTAATAAAAAATGGATACAAACAAGAAGGGCATTAGGTATAAAAGCCTTATACGCCATTTTAAGTAGATTTTACCGAGACAACTACAAAGTAATTGATCAAAATACTGATTGGGTATTAATTACAGAGGAAATTCAAAATCAGAATTACTTCAAGATAGAATCCTTGACATCGAGCTCCACAAATTAGGAGCAACGGAGGAAACTTGGAAACTAGCATGCAAAATGCTAGAACATGATCATCAATGATGGAAGACAAACGTAAGCGCTTACGCACTTACAAAAGAAGACAAAAGACTTTTCTTTTAAAGAAGAAGATGTTGAAGGCCCTTAGGCCCTGGCGTCATTAAAAAGCAAGATGCTCTATGAGTAGTCAAGCAACAGTAGCAGACATGTGACAAGATAAAGACTTGTGGAATCTTTAAAGGAAGTCCTTTAAAAATTATTAATTGTACATAGGTCCCTCCTTATCATCTATAAAAGGAGAGAGACATTATTGTAATAGGTAGAGGGAAGTTAGAGTGAGAAAAGTGTGAGTTTAAAATAAGAATATTTTAATATGAGTGAGTGAGTTAGCTTCTCCCGCTAGGGAAAAGTATTTTTAAATGTTTTACTAAGATAAATACTTATCTTATGTATGTATTATTGTGATATATGAAATAAAAGTTTGTTTATATATTAATTTTCTCAAAATTGACAAAAAGTCGAATTGGAAGTTGCGATTTCCAGCCTTTAGGAGGAATAGCTAAGAAAGTAGCCGTAATTGTGTGAAGAAGGCGAAAAATGCTATTCATGGCCAAAGAGGAGAAATGCTGAGGCATTGATAAGACTGATTATCAAAAGAGAAAGAAGGTATAAAAAACCTAACTTTTATTACATATTTTACAATATTATATACATAATATAAGTTGTTATCTTAATTAAATGTTAATAAAAATTACTTAGTACCTGTAGGGATTTAAACATATCATGTTTTATAGAATGCTTTGCATAAATATATCATGCTAATTGCATTAAAATAAAATAAAATGAAACATATCTGTTTGACACTTACATAGTGTAAGAAAAGAGCATGGATGCATAAGAGAGCCATTAAATCATATAAAAGGAGCAATTTATGAAATGGAAAAGGTATTAAAATATACCAATTATAAATATGGTGAAAATTTAATTACATCTATTTATGAAATGAGAATGTATAAGATACAAGAACAATTTGAGTATAAGACTGCTATACTCATATTAAAAAATAATAAGCTTTTTACTGCTTAAAAATGTATTACTGTTTACATTTACAGTTTTTTATTAAGCTATTTTCATTTCTGATTTTATTAATATTACCCTGTTAAAATAACATAGCAGTATAACTTTATCACATTAACTTGAGGATTTTCATCTGATTGTCCATATTGGAGCGTTTCTTGATAAGAAATCTGCAAGAAAATTGTCATTTCCTTTTATATACTCAATTGAAAAAGTATAAAAAGATAATAATACTTGCCATCTATGAAGTCTCCTGTATTGAGGTTCAGAAGGCAATCTATTGTTTATTAGCCCTGCAACTTGTGTGTTATCAGTTCTAATAATAAATGGTTTTGGTAAAAGAAAAGTAGAAAGCTTTCTAATTCCTTTTACAATTGCTAATAATTCAACTTTTATTACATATTTTACAATATTATATACATAATATAAGTTGTTATCTTAATTAAATGTTAATAAAAATTACTTAGTACCTGTAGGGATTTAAACATATCATGTTTTATAGAATGCTTTGCATAAATATATCATGCTAATTGCATTAAAATAAAATAAAATGAAACATATACAGCGGCACTTACATAGTGTAAGAAAAAGAGCATGGATGCATAAGAGAGCCATTCATCATATAAAAGGAGCAATTTATGAAATGGAAAAGGTATTAAAATATACCAATTATAAATATGGTGAAAATTTAATTACATCTATTTATGAAATGAGAATGTATAAGATACAAGAACAATTTGAGTATAAGACTGCTATACTCATATTAAAAAATAATAAGCTTTTTACTGCTTAAAAATGTATTACTGTTTACATTTACAGTTTTTTATTAACTGTTTTCATTTACAGTTTTTATTAATATTACCCTGTTAAAATAACATAACAGCGCAACTTTAATGGTATTCTTGAAGTAATTCTGATTTTGAATTTCCTCTTGTAATTAATACCCAATCAGTATTTTGATCAATTACTTTGTAGTTGTCTCGGTAAAATCTACTTAAAATGGCGTATAAGGCTTTTATACCTAATGCCCTTCTTGTTTGTATCCATTTTTTATTAAGAAATGGAAGTTTTAATTATATTTTCAGCATCGTCAGTTAATCCTGAAAACCAGTCATTTACCTTTCCAGTAAAGGTATTTATCATTATGAAGTATTTTTCTTCATCTGTATAATCTCCTTTTCCTAATAGGAAATACATTAACATATTTTGAGACCAAAGATCTAGACTATTTTCTGAATTTCTTTTACATTCTAAATCTAAGAATTGTATGCTAATATCTCCTGTAGGTAGTCTATTAGGCATAAATCTTGATTTATCATTGTTATGATAATTTTTTGAGAAATCATTTTTTGTTTTTGATTTATTTGTAAAATTTTCATTTTTATTTTCTGGCTCTTGCCATTCATTTTTCATCGAAGTTGAAGCTTCGAACTTTCCTTGGGGTCCTTCTGTTTCTCCTTTATTCATGAATACATTTATTTCTTCTGAATCTGATAGACTTAGGTCTTCTAAAGAATAAACCAGTTCATCTAAATCATTCATGATTTTGTTCATTTTTTGTTGAATCAATTTCTATTATTGCCTTTTCGCTATGATTTATTTCTAAATCATTTTCATTTTCTAAATATTTTTCTTTTCCTTTTTGTTTTTCAAGGAATTTTTGAATTAATTTTTCATCCATACTTCCTTTTTGATAAGTATTTTGACTTGTTGATTTTTTATTTAATAGTTCTTTTATATAACTTTGACTTATTCTTTTGTCAATTTTATCTGTTTTTTCAATAAAACTAGTTACTTTTCCTGGAATATTCTCTTTGATATATTTTATTTCTATTTCTATCATTTTTATTCTTATTGATATTTGTTTATTACTCTCTATGAGATCTTTTAATAGATCTGATATTTCTTTAAGACTCATTAGTCTGAATAATACCAATCAGATACATCATATAAATGGTCATCATTATACCACATATTATATCTTTCTTCTTGTCTCTTAATACTCAATAAAATTGTTTTTATTATTTTTCTTTTTAGATCTTCATCTAAATTATTTATTACTTGTAATATTGTAACAAGTGTTTCAGTTCCTAAATACCATAAAGGTTTAACATTGTCGTCCATTTTATTCGTTACTAAGCTCTGATACCATTAAAGTTGCGCTGTTATGTTATTTTAACAGGGTAATATTAATAAAAACTGTAAATGAAAACAGTTAATAAAAAACTGTAAATGTAAACAGTAATACATTTTTAAGCAGTAAAAAGCTTATTATTTTTTAATATGAGTATAGCAGTCTTATACTCAAATTGTTCTTGTATCTTATACATTCTCATTTCATAAATAGATGTAATTAAATTTTCACCATATTTATAATTGGTATATTTTAATACCTTTTCCATTTCATAAATTGCTCCTTTTATATGATGAATGGCTCTCTTATGCATCCATGCTCTTTTTCTTACACTATGTAAGTGCCGCTGTATATGTTTCATTTTATTTTATTTTAATGCAATTAGCATGATATATTTATGCAAAGCATTCTATAAAACATGATATGTTTAAATCCCTACAGGTACTAAGTAATTTTTATTAACATTTAATTAAGATAACAACTTATATTATGTATATAATATTGTAAAATATGTAATAAAAGTTAGGTTTTTTATACCTTCTTTCTCTTTTGATAATCAGTCTTATCAATGCCTCAGCATTTCTCCTCTTTGGCCATGAATAGCATTTTTCGCCTTCTTCACACAATTACGGCTACTTTCTTAGCTATTCCTCCTAAAGGCTGGAAATCGCAACTTCCAATTCGACTTTTTGTCAATTTTGAGAAAATTAATATATAAACAAACTTTTATTTCATATATCACAATAATACATACATAAGATAAGTATTTATCTTAGTAAAACATTTAAAAATACTTTTCCCTAGCGGGAGAAGCTAACTCACTCACTCATATTAAAATATTCTTATTTTAAACTCACACTTTTCTCACTCTAACTTCCCTCTACCTATTACAATAATGTCTCTCTCCTTTTATAGATGATAAGGAGGGACCTATGTACAATTAATAATTTTTAAAGGACTTCCTTTAAAGATTCCACAAGTCTTTATCTTGTCACATGTCTGCTACTGTTGCTTGACTACTCATAGAGCATCTTGCTTTTAATGACAGTTGTGGCCGACAGTCTTCAACATCTTCTTCTTTTTTTTTTTTTTTTTTTTTTTTTTTTTTTTTTAAAAGAAAAGTCTTTTGTCTTCTTTTGTAAGTGCGTAAGCGCTTACGTTTGTCTTCCATCATTGATGATCATGTTCTAGCATTTTGCATGCTAGTTTCCAAGTTTCCTCCGTTGCTCCTAATTTGTGGAGCTCGATGTCAAGGATTCTATCTTGAAGTAATTCTGATTTTGAATTTCCTCTTGTAATTAATACCCAATCAGTATTTTGATCAATTACTTTGTAGTTGTCTCGGTAAAATCTACTTAAAATGGCGTATAAGGCTTTTATACCTAATGCCCTTCTTGTTTGTATCCATTTTTTATTAAGAAATGGAAGTTTTTTATCGACTCCTGTTGCACTAACATTGAAGTCTTTTATTTTTTCAACTGTGATGTAGTTGAGGGTTGGATAATATGCCTGAGTGTCTTGGCATTCCATTGCAATACTGTAAAATCTACAGTATACTCCTCCATCTCCTTGGCTGTAGTTTTTGATTGAGTTAAACAATTCCGATGGTAATTGAGATAACTCTTGTAGATTTGGACTAGTGTAGACTCGATCCAAGAATCCAAATTCAAATAGTTGAGCTGTAAAGCTCGGAATTCCACCTGGAAATATGGAAATTCTTGGGAATAAACTGGTAGTTCCCACAACCCCATATGTTTCTCCACTATGCTTTGGGAGATTGTAAATATATTTTGTAAATTTTAAATATTCTTCCTCCTTAGGATGTACCTGCAAAGAAAAAACTTTTGTTCCAGATGTTTCTGGGTTAGTTTTATTTTCTGGGTTTCCAGATGTTTTTTCAGTTTTCACTGATGATGAGCTAGACGCTTCATTTGCTCGGCTTTCTCTTACATCCTTTTTGGATGAAGAAGGCATATCCATGCGTACCATTGAGATGTTTTTTGCACTAGGTGCTGGTGGGACATCTCCTGCCACCTTGTTGAGATTGATGATCTCTTTCAGATTTGAATTCTGAATTGGACGTGTATCCAAATGTTCACAGAGAAGTAAGAATTCTCTCATATTTTCAGCTTGGTCTGTGCTGAGTTGATTTATTTCGAATTGTAACATTCGAGCTTGTTCAGATAATTTTGAGAGCTCATCTCTTATTTTGAACAATTTCTGTCCTTTTTCATCGATGGAATTATCCACCTTTTGCATCCTTTCATATATCCTGTTAACCAGGATTTTCATCTGATTGTCCATATTGGACGTTTCTTGATAAGAAATCTGCAAGAAAATTGTCATTTCCTTTTATATACTCAATTGAAAAAGTATAAAAAGATAATAATACTTGCCATCTATGAAGTCTCCTGTATTGAGGTTCAGAAGGCAATCTATTGTTTATTAGCCCTGCAACTTGTGTGTTATCAGTTCTAATAATAAATGGTTTTGGTAAAAGAAAAGTAGAAAGCTTTCTAATTCCTTTTACAATTGCTAATAATTCCTTTTCATTAGTAGAATATCTTGTTTCTGCATCATTGAATGTACCACTTGTGTATCTGCAGATTTCATTTAGATCTGTTTGCAAAATAGCACCCCAATGATAATCCGAAGCATCTGTTTGTAGAATTAGATTATCACTTTCTTCTGGTAGCCTTAGCTTAGGTAATTTTGCACATTCTTCTTTTAAATTTTTCACGCACTTAGTGTGTTCTTACATCCCAACCTAGTCTGTTGGTTTTTCTTATTAATTTTTGTAGTATATTTTTCTTTTTCGCTAAATCTTGTATAAATTCTCCTGCATAATTCAAACAACCCAAAAATCGCTGAATTTGTTGTTTTGTTGTGAGTTTGTCAGGAAATTCTATAATCTTTTTAGCTATGTGCGATTGTAATTCAATCCCATTTTTTGAAATAATCATTCCTAAGAATTCTATTTCATTTTTGTTTATTTCAGCTTTTTTCTGACTAAGAATTATTCCATTTTTTAAACATTTTTCTGAAAAATTTTTTAAATGTTTTAAATGGTCTTCATAGGTTTTGGAACATATTAGTATATCATCAATGTATACTATTAAGTAATTATCTTCTGAGAAGATTTTATCCATTCTTCTTTGGAATATTTGTGGTGCGTTTTTTAGTCCAAAAGGCATTACTAACCACTCGTAATGTCCATTAGGAGTACTAAATGCAGTTAATTTAACTGAATTTTCTTCTAATTTTATTTGCCAAAATCCGCTTTTACAGTCAAATTTTGAAAAATAAGTTTTTCCTTTTGCAAGGTTAATTAAATTGCTTTTATTTGGAATAAAGTATCCATCAAATAAACAATTTTTATTTAATTTGGGTATTTATTCTTTTAGCTTTTCTTTGTATGTTATGTGACATACATAATTGTCCTAATCTATTATTTAGAAAACTTATTCTTTGTCCGAGAGTATCTCCTTTCATATTTTCTTTTTCATATTCCTCTCTAAAATATTTGGCCCAAAAGCCTGGTAATTTTTGATAGTATTTTTCCAAATAAGGTAACATTTCTTTACCACTATCAAATATTTTGTAATAATATTCTTCAAATTTACAAGTGTATTCTCGAATATAACTCATTTTACATATTTGTAATTTTTCTAATTTAGAAATAAATCATAGCGAAAAGGCAATAATAGAAATTGATTCAACAAAAAATGAACAAAATCATGAATGATTTAGATGAACTGGTTTATTCTTTAGAAGACCTAAGTCTATCAGATTCAGAAGAAATAAATGTATTCATGAATAAAGGAGAAACAGAAGGACCCCAAGGAAAGTTCGAAGCTTCAACTTCGATGAAAAATGAATGGCAAGAGCCAGAAAATAAAAATGAAAATTTTACAAATAAATCAAAAACAAAAAATGATTTCTCAAAAAATTATCATAACAATGATAAATCAAGATTTATGCCTAATAGACTACCTACAGGAGATATTAGCATACAATTCTTAGATTTAGAATGTAAAAGAAATTCAGAAAATAGTCTAGATCTTTGGTCTCAAAATATGTTAATGTATTTCCTATTAGGAAAAGGAGATTATACAGATGAAGAAAAATACTTCATAATGATAAATACCTTTACTGGAAAGGTAAATGACTGGTTTTCAGGATTAACTGACGATGCTGAAAATATAATTAAAAATGATACCTTAGAAGGACTAAAAAATTCTTTGCAAGAAGGTATAAATAACCTTAAGCAATATATTACGAATGAATTCTTTGGAGGACAAGGAAGTGAAAAGGAAAACAAAGAAATAGTAAAAAACTTAGCAAAAGAAAAATTAGAAAAATTACAAATATGTAAAATGAGTTATATTCGAGAATACACTTGTGAATTCGAAGAATATTATTACAAAATATTTGATAGTGGTAAAGAAATGTTACCTTATTTAGAAAAATACTATCAAAAATTACCAGGCTTTTGGGCCAAATATTTTAGAGAGGAATATGAAAAAGAAAATATGAAAGGAGATACTCTCGGACAAAGAATAAGTTTCCTAAATAATAGATTAGGACAATTATGTATGTCACATAACATACAAAGAAAAGCTAAAAGAATAAATACCCAAATTTATTGTAAAGACACACAGGCATCTACTCAATGGGGATGTGATGATAGACCATATAAAAAGAAAAAACAACATAAAAAAGGGTTAATTAAAAGAAAAAACTTCACTAAACAAAAATATATACCTAAGAAGAGGTATTATAAAAAGAAAAGAGAATTTACTAAAACTAAAAGTAAGTGTAAATGTTACAATTGTGGAGAAGAAGGACACAAAAGTTATGAATGTAATAAAAAGAGAGTAAAAATCTCAAAAATAGATAGATTAGAAATAGATTCAGACTTAGAGTCTCTAAAATCAATAAGTAGTGAAGATTTCTTTGAAGAAATATATGAAGAATATTCAACTAGTTCTGAAGAGTCTAACTAAATGAATAAAGAAATACAAGAAAAAGAAGATTCTGTACAAATAGTTGATACAGAAGAAGATCAGCATGGTTTTGCTTTAAAAGCAACTTTCGATGGAGAAACATTTAAGAAAATCCAAGGATTAAAATTAAATCTTAAAACAGAAGATAACTTATTAAGCAGAATGCAGAAGATTTTCACAAGAGATAAAATCTCTTATCATGAATATCAAGAAGTTGAAAAGGTAATAGAAATTACCCAAACTACAGGAAAACATAAGCTAAACTTATTAACAAAGCAAATGATAAATCAAATATTAAGAAAAATTCCTGAAAAGAAAAGAAAGAAAATGAATTATGTTCATTTAGGAGGAATTCAAATATTAGTTAAATCAACCTTTAAAGAAGGAATAAATTGTCCAATAGTGATAAATTTATCCGATGAAAGATTTATGAATGCAAGAGAAGGAAATCTTGGTATAGTAGAGGGAAATTTAGCTTATACTAAGCTTCTATTCACTTATTACCCAAGATATTGTATATCATTAAAAAATTTGATTTTAATGGCGCATTAAGTCTACATTTCAGATCAAAAGAAATGATCTATTCAAACCAGGTAATCATATAATGAGTATATATTACCAGGGCATTATACTATGATTACAAATTCAAACTATGGAAATGTGTATAAAAATAAAGAACCAATTGAAATAGATCAAGAATGCGCAGGAATTGCTAGAATTATAGAAGCAGAAATTCAGCAAGCACAAATTCCAGACGAATATGAAATTCGATTTGGAAAAACACAAGAAATAGGAAGTACTAGTAATCCTAGACTTTCACTAGAATATGGAAAAAATACTATTAGAAAAAGTATATCTAATAGGCATTCTATAAAAAATCAATATTGTAATATATTGAAAATAAAAGGAAGAATCTTCAATGGATTAGAATGGAAAAATCAGGATATACTAATACAAACAGGAGCAACTGCTAATCACATAAAAGAATATCTTATAAATGGATTAACGATTAATACGAAGAGGAACAATATATATATAAAACCTTTGAAGGTAATAATTTAATTTGTAAAAAATGGTAGATTTACCAATACAATTTAGATACAATAAGAATACTTGATTCACTGTTATATTATAAATCATGAAAGCAACCAAGAAATAATTTTGGGAAATTTATTTCTAAATAATTTGGAAGATTATAACATTGGAAGAGATGGAATAGAAATGATTTATAAAAATGAAACTTGTTTCATACCAAAAATATAAATGCCGAAAGAAACAATCTTCAAAGTTTCGGTTTTTATAGAAATAACAATATATGATACAAAATTGACAACTTGTTGTCAAATAGATAATGGATCAGAAGCAAGTCTAGCTAAGTCTTTTTTAATAAAAGATTGGGACTTAAATAAATATAATATCTCTATGATAGGAATCACAGGAGATAAAGAAAAATTAACAAAATCAAAAGAGAAAGTAGAAATAATTTTAGGATCAAAAATTGTTTCTATAAATAAATTGTTTGCCTATGATAAACTGGAAACAGATTTATTATTAGGAAATGATTTCATACAACAATTTCAAAATTATCAACAAACATTATATATGATAAATTTGAAAACACCTTGCGGACATTACATAAAAATCCCAAGAATACAAAATGTTTATAATCTAGAAAAAGATAAAGATAAATATAAAAGAAAATATTTAGATAACTTGAGAAAAGTTACTTGTAAATGTCTTAATTTAGACAAAATTAAAGAAAATTTACAAAAATCTTATGGAGAAAATCCATTAGAAAAATGGGAACAAAGCCATGAAAGAGCAATTTTAACACTAAAAGACCCAAACATAATAATTAGGGTAAGACCTATGTTATACAACGAAGAAGATAAATTGGAATTTAAAATCCAAATCAATGAGTTACTTAAACTAAAACTCATAAGAGTAAGTAAAAGTCCTCATAGTAGTCCAGCATTCATGGTAAGAAATCATGCTGAATTAAAAAGAGGAAAAGCAAGAATGGTGATAAACTATAAAGAATTAAATAAAAATTGTTTATTTGATGGATACTTTATTCCAAATAAAAACAATTTAATTAACCTTACAAAAGGAAAAACTTATTTTTCAAAATTTGACTGTAAAAGCGGATTTTGGCAAATAAAATTAGAAGAAAATTCAGTTAAATTAACTGCATTTAGTACTCCTAATGGACATTACGAGTGGTTAGTAATGCCTTTTGGACTAAAAAACGCACCACAAATATTCCAAAGAAGAATGGATAAAATCTTCTCAGAAGATAATTACTTAATAGTATACATTGATGATATACTAATAAGTTCCAAAACCTATGAAGACCATTTAAAACATTTAAAAAAATTTTCAGAAAAATGTTTAAAAAATGGAATAATTCTTAGTCAGAAAAAAGCTGAAATAAACAAAAATGAAATAGAATTCTTAGGAATGATTATTTCAAAAAATGGGATTGAATTACAATCGCACATAGCTAAAAAGATTATAGAATTTCCTGACAAACTCACAACAAAACAACAAATTCAGCGATTTTTGGGTTGTTTGAATTATGCAGGAGAATTTATACAAGATTTAGCGAAAAAGAAAAATATACTACAAAAATTAATAAGAAAAACCAACAGACTAGGTTGGACAGAAGAACACACTAAGTGCGTGAAAAATTTAAAAGAAGAATGTGCAAAATTACCTAAGCTAAGGCTACCAGAAGAAAGTGATAATCTAATTCTACAAACAGATGCTTCGGATTATCATTGGGGTGCTATTTTGCAAACAGATCTAAATGAAATCTGCAGATACACAAGTGGTACATTCAATGATGCAGAAACAAGATATTCTACTAATGAAAAGGAATTATTAGCAATTGTAAAAGGAATTAGAAAGCTTTCTACTTTTCTTTACCAAAACCATTATTATTAGAGAGCGATAACACACAAGTTGCAGGGCTAATAAACAATAGATTGCCTTCTGAACCTCAATACAGGAGACTTCATAGATGGCAAGTATTATTATCTTTTTATACTTTTTCAATTGAGTATATAAAAGGAAATGACAATTTTCTTGCAGATTTCTTATCAAGAAACGTCCAATATGGACAATCAGATGAAAATCCTGGTTAACAGGATATATGAAAGGATGCAAAAGGTGGATAATTCCATCGATGAAAAAGGACAGAAATTGTTCAAAATAAGAGATGAGCTCTCAAAATTATCTGAACAAGCTCGAATGTTACAATTTGAAATAAATCAACTCAGCACAGACCAAGCTGAAAATATGAGAGAATTCTTACTTCTCTGTGAACATTTGGATACACGTCCAATTCAGAATTCAAATCTGAAAGAGATCATCAATCTCAACAAGGTGGCAGGAGATGTCCCACGGCCTAGTGCGAAAAACATCTCAATGAGTGCGCGTGGATATGCCTTCATCATCCAAAAAGGATGTAAGAGAAAGCGAGAGCAAATGAAGCGTCTGGCTCATCATCGATGGCGAAAATGAAAACATCTGGAAACCCAGAAAATAAAACTAACCCAGAAACATCTGGAACAAAAGTTTTTTCTTTACAGGTACATCCTAAGGAGGAAGAATATTTAAAATTTACAAAATATATTTACAATCTCCCAAAGCATAGTGGAGAAACATATGGGGTTGTGGGAACTACCAGTTTATTCCCAAGAATTTCCATATTTCCAGGTGGAATTCCGAGCTTTACAGCTCAACTATTTGAATTTGGATTCTTGGATCAAGTCTACATAGTCCAAATCTACAAGAGTTATCTCAATTACCATCGAATTGTTTAACTCAAATCAAAAACTACAACGAGGAGATGGAGGAGTATCTTGTAGATTTTCTGGTATGTGCAATGGAATGCCAAGACACTCGGGCATATTATCAACCCTCAACTACATCACAGTTGAAAAAATAAAAGACTTCAATGTTAGTGCAACAGGAGTCGATAAAAAACTTCCATTTCTTAATAAAAAATGGATACAAACAAGAAGGGCATTAGGTATAAAAGCCTTATACGCCATTTTAAGTAGATTTTACCGAGACAACTACAAAGTAATTGATCAAAATACTGATTGGGTATTAATTACAAGAGGAAATTCAAAATCAGAATTACTTCAAGATAGAATCCTTGACATCGAGCTCCACAAATTAGGAGCAACGGAGGAAACTTGGAAACTAGCATGCAAAATGCTAGAACATGATCATCAATGATGGAAGACAAACGTAAGCGCTTACGCACTTACAAAAGAAGACAAAAGACTTTTCTTTTAAAGAAGAAGATGTTGAAGACTGTCGGCCACAACTGTCATTAAAAGCAAGATGCTCTATGAGTAGTCAAGCAACAGTAGCAGACATGTGACAAGATAAAGACTTGTGGAATCTTTAAAGGAAGTCCTTTAAAAATTATTAATTGTACATAGGTCCCTCCTTATCATCTATAAAAGGAGAGAGACATTATTGTAATAGGTAGAGGGAAGTTAGAGTGAGAAAAGTGTGAGTTTAAAATAAGAATATTTTAATATGAGTGAGTGAGTTAGCTTCTCCGCTAGGGAAAGAGTATTTTTAAATGTTTTACTAAGATAAATACTTATCTTATGTATGTATTATTGTGATATATGAAATAAAAGTTTGTTTATATATTAATTTTCTCAAAATTGACAAAAAGTCGAATTGGAAGTTGCGATTTCCAGCCTTTAGGAGGAATAGCTAAGAAAGTAGCCGTAATTGTGTGAAGAAGGCGAAAAATGCTATTCATGGCCAAAGAGGAGAAATGCTGAGGCATTGATAAGGCGATTATCAAAAGAGAAAGAAGGTATAAAAAACCTAACTTTTATTACATATTTTACAATATTATATACATAATATAAGTTGTTATCTTAATTAAATGTTAATAAAAATTACTTAGTACCTGTAGGGATTTAAACATATCATGTTTTATAGAATGCTTTGCATAAATATATCATGCTAATTGCATTAAAATAAAATAAAATGAAACATATACAGCGGCACTTACATAGTGTAAGAAAAAGAGCATGGATGCATAAGAGAGCCATTCATCATATAAAAGGAGCAATTTATGAAATGGAAAAGGTATTAAAATATACCAATTATAAATATGGTGAAAATTTAATTACATCTATTTATGAAATGAGAATGTATAAGATACAAGAACAATTTGAGTATAAGACTGCTATACTCATATTAAAAAATAATAAGCTTTTTACTGCTTAAAAATGTATTACT